>JAVYIG010016520.1:0-30757 GCA_035222895.1 Strongylocentrotus droebachiensis | reverse complement strand
ATCTTCCTCTACCACAGGGCAAGGAACTGTATAATATGCAACAGATGGAAGTGGAGTACTCTGCTCTCCTGCTGAGTCACACTTGGCAGGCCTTGCCCCATGGGTGTAAAAGGGTAACCATACGTACTGGTGGTACTGATGCGGTTGAACTGGCTGTGGCTTCATTCAGCAAGACAGCTCCTGATGCTGTGGATCGCTTTTGGTGTCAGATCAAGCTTTCGGTACATAGCTTTTCACAAAATCATGATGGTTGCCACCATGAGTCCGACACAATGTATGACTCTCCCAATCTTTCCTGCGTTCACCGGGTGTCAGACTGTTTCTGCATCCAGAGGAAAAACTTAGAAGTCTTTCCCAGAAGTGAATTATTCCTTCAGTGAACTCCTGTGCATGCCTAGGGAGGTCAGTGAAGGATCAGTGTTACTGCCAGAGCGATTTGTGGTGCTGATACGACCGAACCAGTGAGAGCATGGTAGTGAATGATGCCAGGAAACAGCTCTTCGCACAGAAGTCTAGAAACCTGGAGAACTTTCCTCCAACCCAGACAGCACTCAAGCAGCACATCAAGCGCACTTGCTACCAGGCCAATTGTTGGAACCAGATATTGGCCAAGAATCCAGAGATGCCAGAGCCATCTGACTTGGGCTGGACAAACGAAACAACTGGGTGGCAGCCTCTTTGGATCACTCTCCCGGAAACATCACAATTGTGCCATGAATAATTCACTGTCGCTGCAAGAAAGGATGCACTGAACTGTGCTCTTGTTCTGGAGACTGTTAAATTTTGATCGTTACCATTAGGATAGTTCATAAGTTGTGGATAGTGCTAAATTCATGGGGTAATGAACAGGTTTTAGGTCGTATTTGGAATAGCTTTTTTAGTCTTCTGGGCCCAATTTCTTAAAGCTGCTTACCGGTAATCAAATTTTCGTGCTATAACTGTAGCAGACAAATTTGGTTAGCAAGAAAACAAGGCGTCCACCTTGTGCGTTCACAATGGATTTGCATTGTTACAAAATTAATTTTCGTCCAGTAAGCAGCGTAAGGTTAATGCATTTTCGTGTGCTTACGGTTAGCAGTGCTATGAAGTAGAAACTCATACGTAAGCACAGAACCAGCCGATAAGCAGCTCTATAAAATATGGCCCTGGATAGTCAAAGTGGTGGTACACGGGTCTTTTATTTTTATTTTTTTAATAATGACCCTTTAAGTGTCAAAATAGAGGCAAAGTTTATTTTAAAAAAGAAAACATCACTTTTGTTGGCCTAATATGACCTTGAACTTGACCTTATTGCAAATCCCTGAGTTCTGGCGATCTAAAAGTATTGCGTAATGAATTGGCATCCCCAAGTTAGTTGGAAATGACACCTAGCTTAAACGTTTTTCTAGACTATTTGGTTCAAAAGTTACCACGTTTGTACATTGGCCATGCGGACTGGCGGCCATTTTGGATTTGACCTTTCATGGTCATCGGAGGTCACATCAAACTGTGAAATAAACTAACTGAAAAGGGTTAAGGTGGAGGACTCTGCAGGGGAACCATTCCTTAATAAATTTGAGAACATAGGGGAGAACAAAATGGGGATTTAACCTTTAGTAACCATTCAAAACTTGCTATATTTGGTCAATTTTGACCTTGACCTTGACCTTAATGCAACACCCTGAGTTCTGGCGATCTCAAAAGTATTACCAAATGAATTGGCATCCCCAATTTAGTTGGAAATGACACCTTAAACGTTTTTCTGGACTATTTGGTTCAAAAGTTACCGCGTTTGTACATTAGACCATGCGGACTGGCGGCCATTTTGGATTTGACCTTTCAGGGTCATCAGAGGTCAAAACAAAATGTGAAATAAACTACCTGAAAAGGATTAAGGTGGAGGACTATGCAGGGGAACCATTCCTAAAGAAATTTGAGAACAAATGACAAATCTCATTTGTAACCATTCAAAACTTGCTATTTTAAGTCAATTTTGACCTTGACCTTGACCTAAATGCAAAACCCTGAGTTCAGGCGATCTCAAAAGTATTACCAAATGAATTGGCATCCCCAAGTTAGTTGGAAATGACACCTTAAACGTTTTTCTGGACTATTTGGTTCAAAAGTTAAGCGTGTTTGTACATTAGACCATACGGACTGGCGGCCATTTTGGATTTGACCTCTCAGGGTCATCAGAGGTCAAATCTGACTTCCCTCCACATCTGAAAATAAATCTTATGGTCTAAACTAACTATGCTAGAAGTTTCATGCTTTTGTCAAAAAGTGCACAATTTTCTTGCTAAACCGCTGCACTATCACCCGAATATGCTTTTGTATGTGTATCGTCACTGCATGTTTAAACGTGCGTTTAGATCAATATTTGCCCATGATGTCCTGACACAACACTTTTTTGACTTTTCTGGGCCTCGTCTTATACAGAATTGATATTAATCGGAGCTATGTACATAAGAGAAGAGAGATTGCAAACTGACGATTGATTGGAGCTAGTGGCGTAGTGTGGGCTCAGTCATGGAGGGGGGGGGGGGCACCCGTCTTTTGACTACTAGATTATTGCTTTTCAACCACTTTTTTAAGTCACGTTTCCCTTTTAAGAAGAAAAAATATTCGGGTCGTCTCAATCCCAATTGATCATAGAAAATTAACTTTGCATCACTCTGGCACTTGTCATTATGAACACAGTCATGTGGACATATTAATATTTGGTTGTACATTTTGCGAGCGAGCCCCGAAATGACCATTTTAATATGGTTTTGAAAAAAAAAAATATATATATATATATTGTAATCAACGCCGAGGAATGTACATGAATGGTTCTATACAATTACCCCATGGATAATTACCCTCGGCTAATTACCAGAGATATACAGTATTTGGGTACCTCGCTGTCAAATAGAAGGATATTGGGGCACTCGCATAATAATATGGAGGCATTCAGGCAATCGGCTGCCTAAAATCATCCTGTTTCTAAATGTTGCGTGCGAGAGAATTCGAGCAAGGATGGACTTTTTATTATCTTCAAACGGACTGATGTGAAGATATTAACATTCTATCGTTATTACCACCACAACCACATCATCACTTCTACTCCTCATCCTGCCCCTCCTTCTCATCGATTTTGTCACAAATATTATCTTCATCGTAATGAACGTCATACCCTTAGTTACTGTGATAATGTTACCGCGATCTACATCGTGACTATCATCAATATCACCATCATCATCGTCATGACCATCGTCATGACCATCGTCACGACCATTATCATCGTAACACCTACATTCATTGTTACTATCATCACCATCGTCAACATCATCGTCGTTACCATCACCATCATGACCATCGTTCCATCGTGACCATCGTCGCCGTCATTATCGTCATTATTTTCATCCCTTATTTTTGATTTCACCATGGTCACAGAATCCGTTTACAGTCCTGCATTCTACGAGATGTATCATCACGTGATATCTCCACCACCATCCTTGGACAGAAGGTACCTTTCCCGATTGGCATCGCTCCTACAGCCATGCAGATGATGGCACATCCAGAGGGAGAGGTTGCCATGGCAAGAGGTAAGAACAGTGACGTAGCTACAAGGGGCACGGTTAAACTTGCACCACACCCCCCCCCCCCCCTTGTCCATCGAGTGAGGGGGGGGGGGGGGGGGTGAAGGGAGTTAGTTAGTGTCTTTGGTGGTTATGTGAAAGTGACATCTAACAAAATGTCAATGAAATACAAGAATAAACGGTATATTTTTTTTTATTACTGGTGCAAGCTTAGATTGTTTAGCGAAAAGACGCCTCATGTGCCACTGGCATTAGTGAGTTAGGTAAGTCCACTGATTTTAGTTGCGTCGATTCTCGTTCTCCTTGATCTAAAGTTACCCTGATTTCTGTAATTAAGAGAATAGCAAAAATCATCATAAACCCAATCGATTTTCATATCAATTAAGAGCTCGACTCTTGGAGCTCCTGACCATAGGCTAACTTAATCCCAATTTTTAGGCTCATAAAAAAGGTTTATGGGGTTGAAGATTTCTAAGAAGTTGGATTAACAGAAAAGTAAGCAGAAATAAAACCGTTGTATCATTATACACGTAAGTGAGTTCATACTTTTCAAACAGTAAATTGAAATTGAAATAACTCGTTTAAACTATTAAAATGACATTTCCTTTTCATTTGACCTTTGACCTTGATACAAAATATGAGATCGTAATATGTAAGTTAACAGCCTTCACGTGAAGCTATAAGACGATCAAGCTCCAGTGAATCACTAGATCTTAAATATCAGATCTAGCCATCGTTCAGCTATTTCCGGAGAATATATATATATATACAGGCGCGCCGGAAGCTGTGTGGGATTGGGGGGGGGGGGGGACGTTCCCGGGGGCTCACCTTCCAGGGGCAGTGGCGTAATGAGCAAAAACGTTTGGAAGCCCCGACAGGGGGTCAAGGGGCTGAGCTCCCGGAAGTTCAAGGTTTTTAGGCATTAAATTACGGTCAGATAAGCATATTTAGCTACCTTATTTGTGACACTGTTATGTCACTTATTGGCGGAGAGTTCAGGGGGCAGAGCCCCCGGAAGCACAGGGGGTTTGGGTATTAATTACGGTTAGATGAGCATCTAGGGGCCCGCCTTAGGGCCCTTGGTGGGGGTCCAGGGGGCAGAACCCCCGGAAGCTCAGGGGTTCTAGGTATTTAATTACGGTCAGATGAGCATCCAGGAGACCGTCTAAGGGCCCTTGGTGGGGTGGTCCGAAGGTGGAGCCCCCGGAAGCTCAGGGGTTCTAGGTATTTAATTACGGTCAGATGAGCATACTTTGATACCTCATTTGTGACATTGGCAGGTCACTTATTTTTCTTCTCTCTCTTTCTTTCTTTTTCTCTGTAACATACTTTTTCAAAAAGTGAGGAGGGCTCGAGCCCCCGAGCCCAGCCGTTTCTGCAGGCCCTGACATGAAGGCTTCTAAATAAGCATGGGCCTATTTTTCGCCCGACTGTAAATTTGGGAATTTCTAATTTTCTAATTATAAAAACCTCCATTGATTTTTGTTGTTGTTGAAATAAATCTTTATTCAGATAAAATCATGGATAACATCGTAGTACATAAATATTCATAACAAAGCACTTGATCACATGTCTAAATGAGGTCAAATCAAATTATATCTCTATTTACTTGATAGCAGATTTTAAATTAGTAATTGTCTTCTTCCACTTAATAATATTCAAATTCGTTGTCTTAGTTTTGTTTTCCTCTACTTCTATTTTGTATTTCAACATAAACAAAAAATATTTGCTTATTATTCTCGTCACTACATTTTTATTAAATTGATTTCCAACACTCGCTTTATAGATTGCAAATAAAGCATAATGAAGTATTAAATCAATATCTGTAACATTTTCTTTTGCGTCATGAAAACCATATACAACACAAATGGGTGAGAATTTAAAATCTTTACAGAAGGAGTTACATAATAATATTTCAATAACGTTCCAAAATCGGTAAAAATTTTCGCATTAAAAAAATACATGAATAATAGTACCAGGTTTATTACAGTAATAACACAAATTGTTTTCTTTGATTTTCCATTTGATTAAATTAACAGGTGTTGGTAAAATATTATACATAAATTTAAAGTTGAATTGTATCAAATAATTATCACGAGCATATTTCAATTTAAATAACCATAAAGAATCCCACTTAATAGTAAAATTTGTCTGTAAGGTTTTGTTCCAGAAGTCTACCGCCCTAGATGGTTTTTGGATTAATTTTATGAGTTCCGTATATATTTTTTCACAGTAATAGAGTGTATTGAAAATCCAAAACTATTCAAATTCAAATTAGAGTATATAACTGATTTACGTTTGTAATCGTTGAAATCATAAACTTGTTCGCCATATTTTATGATTCGCCTCCATCTTTGTTGTATAGCGGTTCTTATTTTGGCATATTCACTCAACCATCTACCATCATAATAGATAAGTTTATCTTTCAATTCTTTGACTGTCAAAAATCTATTTCCTATCACTATATCCCCTAAAAATAATATACCCGATTTTATCCAATTTTTATACAACAATGCTTTTCCTTTAAATTTGATATCACAATTTAACCAAATCCTTTCTTTTGTAACACTTCCATAGGTGTGGTGTATATCTTTTACATAATTAACTTGCTTTACAGTAAACCATGTACAAAGTAAGCCACAATAAAAATCAGGTATTTTCCCTCTATAAGAAGTCACATATTTTGGTAAACATTTACAGTTCATAATAATATCAATCCCTCCCAGTTTTTCAATCCAATACTCAAAAAAATTATCCACTTCCCTTTCTTTTCTTGGAGTTCTTTAAAACTTAAGAAGCTAAACAACCATTTTATTCGTAAAGACATAAATTGCGTACACATGTCAACCATATTCATGCCTCCATTTTGAAGAGTATTTATCATGTTTTCCTTTTTCACTTTTGCTCTATTACCCCATAAAAAGTTATAAAACAACTTTTCATACGCTTTTATCCATTCCATAGGGCATGATAAAACTTGAGCTGTATAAATCAATTTTGAAATAACAAGGCTTTTTAAGATAATTACTTTCCCTTTAAATGTCAAGTTCCTCCGTTGCCTTATGCCTCTAGATGGTTTAATATTGCCAGTAAACCTCCATTGATAAATATATGTGGCATGCGGAATATTTAGGAAATTGAATTCCTGTTAACTTTCCTTTTCTTTGAATGGACTTTTATATGTGATTTAATTCCGGTTTTTATTATTGTTGTGTTCTTTTGGGTTGAAATACAAACCGTCTTTACTCCTTTACTGCATTTCTTTCTTTCTTTTTTGGAGAGGGGGGGGGGGGGGGCGTTTTTTTTTTTTTTTGGGGGGGGGGCAAAAATGCGTTTTGCCCCCCTGCAAGTGCCCCCCTGCACCCCACTTCCGGCGCCTATTTATATATAATTCCTGTTGTTATTAAAACTTGGATATAGCCGCCACTGCCATGGGAACCGGCATGGTCCTGAGTGCTTGGACAACCAGCACAATAGAGGAAGTGGCAGAAGCATCAGGCAGTGGTCTGCGCTGGTTTCACGTTCACATCTTCAGGGACAGGTCAATCACCCGGAAAATCATTGAACGAGCGGAGAGGGCGGGCTACAAAGCCATATTCATTTCTGGCGATACGCCTGTATTGGGAAGAAGACTCAGGGCGTTGAGGAACGAATTTGCTCTGCCGTCAAAATTCAGGTACGAACGAATACGCCAGGATTTTTGTTTACTTGCACATGAGAGCCAGTTAACACGTCATTAAACTCAAGACTGCATGCTAGTCAATCTGGAATGTTATATTTGAGTATTCTTGTTCATCAACATAGATCCGAATTAAAGCTTTTTTCTTCCGTGATCTTTTCCTGACAAATATATTTCTCGTCTTTTGTTGTTAGTTGATTTTGGTTGTTATGATTCTGAAAATTCAACTTTTTTTATACTAGACTTTGACGAATCGGATAAAACATAAATTTCTTTTAAAATTATGTCATGTCCTGTATTAACTAATGATCGGGTTTGGCATTCAACTTTGGCTATTTGCTATTTAAGTAACGCTACATTGCAACATAATAAATATCCACAATGACGATCCTTTTTGATAAAGCGCTTTCAATAAAAGCAATATCAAATGCCGAAACCCTTGTCTATGATTATATTCTGAATTGAACTTGAATTCATGGCAGGTTACAGAGCTTTCCCCTACAGTTGCAGATTGAGGATGGGACCAACAACGACAATTTTCCGAAGTATGTGAACACTCAGATCGATGATACCGTCAGCTGGGACGACATAGGATGGATCAGAAGCATCTCCTCACTTCCAATTGTCGTCAAAGGCATTCTTACTGGTACATGATTGTGTTTTGAAATCTGAGTCGAACCTCTCCGAGGACTAATATACATGTAACCAACATTCACAATAATCAACATGAAAACTCGAGGTCTTAATAGAATGAAATAAAAGTTATTATCAATGCACTTTGTTTTTACTTAAATTTATCAGTTGCACTGTTTTATATAATCGCTTTAAAATGGCACATCTTCCCTAATAGTGCAGCGGTTTAGCAAGAAAATTGTGCACTTTTTGACAAAAGCATGAAACTTCTAGCATAGTTAGTTTAGACCATAAGATTTATTTTCAGATGTGGAGGGAAGTCAGATTTGACCTCTGATGACCCTGAGAGGTCAAATCCAAAATGGCCGCCAGTCCGTATGGTCTAATGTACAAACACGCTTAACTTTTGAACCAAATAGTCCAGAAAAACGTTTAAGGTGTCATTTCCAACTAACTTGGGGATGCCAATTCATTTGGTAATACTTTTGAGATCGCCTGAACTCAGGGTTTTGCATTTAGGTCAAGGTCAAGGTCAAAATTGACTTAAAATAGCAAGTTTTGAATGGTTACAAATGAGATTTGTCATTTGTTCTCAAATTTCTTTAGGAATGGTTCCCCTGCATAGTCCTCCACCTTAATCCTTTTCAGGTAGTTTATTTCACATTTTGTTTTGACCTCTGATGACCCTGAAAGGTCAAATCCAAAATGGCCGCCAGTCCGCATGGTCTAATGTACAAACGCGGTAACTTTTGAACCAAATAGTCCAGAAAAACGTTTAAGGTGTCATTTCCAACTAAATTGGGGATGCCAATTCATTTGGTAATACTTTTGAGATCGCCAGAACTCAGGGTGTTGCATTAAGGTCAAGGTCAAGGTCAAAATTGACCAAATATAGCAAGTTTTGAATGGTTACTAAAGGTTAAATCCCCATTTTGTTCTCCCCTATGTTCTCAAATTTATTAAGGAATGGTTCCCCTGCAGAGTCCTCCACCTTAACCCTTTTCAGTTAGTTTATTTCACAGTTTGATGTGACCTCCGATGACCATGAGAGGTCAAATCCAAAATGGCCGCCAGTCCGCATGGCCAATGTACAAACGTGGTAACTTTTGAACCAAATAGTCTAGAAAAACGTTTAAGCTAGGTGTCATTTCCAACTAACTTGGGGATGCCAATTCATTACGCAATACTTTTAGATCGCCAGAACTCAGGGATTTGCAATAAGGTCAAGTTCAAGGTCATATTAGGCCAACAAAAGTGATGTTTTCTTTTTTTAAATAAACTTTGCCTCTATTTTGACACTTAAAGGGTCATTATTAAAAAAATAAAAATAAAAGACCCGTGTACCACCACTTTGACTATCCAGGGCCATATTTTATAGAGCTGCTTATCGGCTGGTTCTGTGCTTACGTATGAGTTTCTACTTCATAGCACTGCTAACCGTAAGCACACGAAAATGCATTAACCTTACGCTGCTTACTGGACGAAAATTAATTTTGTAACAATGCAAATCCATTGTGAACGCACAAGGTGGACGCCTTGTTTTCTTGCTAACCAAATTTGTCTGCTACAGTTATAGCACGAAAATTTGATTACCGGTAAGCAGCTTTAAGAAATTGGGCCCAGAAGACTAAAAAAGCTATTCCAAATACGACCTAAAACCTGTTCATTACCCCATGAATTTAGCACTATCCACAACTTATGAACTATCCTAATGGTAACGATCAAAATTTAACAGTCTCCAGAACAAGAGCACAGTTCAGTGCATCCTTTCTTGCAGCGACAGTGAATTATTCATGGCACAATTGTGATGTTTCCGGGAGAGTGATCCAAAGAGGCTGCCACCCAGTTGTTTCGTTTGTCCAGCCCAAGTCAGATGGCTCTGGCATCTCTGGATTCTTGGCCAATATCTGGTTCCAACAATTGGCCTGGTAGCAAGTGCGCTTGATGTGCTGCTTGAGTGCTGTCTGGGTTGGAGGAAAGTTCTCCAGGTTTCTAGACTTCTGTGCGAAGAGCTGTTTCCTGGCATCATTCACTACCATGCTCTCACTGGTTCGGTCGTATCAGCACCACAAATCGCTCTGGCAGTAACACTGATCCTTCACTGACCTCCCTAGGCATGCACAGGAGTTCACTGAAGGAATAATTCACTTCTGGGAAAGACTTCTAAGTTTTTCCTCTGGATGCAGAAACAGTCTGACACCCGGTGAACGCAGGAAAGGTTGGGAGAGTCATACATTGTGTCGGACTCATGGTGGCAACCATCATGATTTTGTGAAAAGCTATGTACCGAAAGCTTGATCTGACACCAAAAGCGATCCACAGCATCAGGAGCTGTCTTGCTGAATGAAGCCACAGCCAGTTCAACCGCATCAGTACCACCAGTACGTATGGTTACCCTTTTACACCCATGGGGCAAGGCCTGCCAAGTGTGACTCAGCAGGAGAGCAGAGTACTCCACTTCCATCTGTTGCATATTATACAGTTCCTTGCCCTGTGGTAGAGGAAGATGAACGACATGACATGAAATCCAACAATTCGGGTTTGTTCTCATTGACTCGAAAGAAGTCCTTCCAGCTTTCTGGCAGCACAGTAGAAAGAGTCACCCTTTTCCTGGTGCCCTTTCCTGCCTTATTGAGGCTTTCAGGCTAGCAGGTAAGTATACACCCTAGCCAAGGTCGATGCGGATGCTTTTCTCGAGTTGAGCAAAGATGTATGGGGCAAACACTCTTTCTCCATACTCTTGAAAATGTTCTTGATGTTCCAGGATTGAGCATTTGAACCGCAGCTTCACCATCAATAATTATTGCTTGGGCCACAGGTGCACTATTGTTTTCGAGCAGATTTGATTCCAGGCAGCGAAGTAGATCTGCTTTAACTCCAAACCGCATTTTCCTCCAGTTAACAAAGCTGGCGGGGCTGCCTGGTTTTCATGAGAGAAGAAATTGTCCATATCTCCATCCCTTGTCTGACACGAGATGTACATCCTCAAAAAGAGACCACAGTCCCTCTTAAGTGCTGCAAGCTGTGCCTACTGTTTTAACTAACCTTCGCCGGCTGCCGACTGAAAAATGGCAACTTGTTCGTATGAAGTGTTTGTGTGACAGGTGTCGTACACTGCCAATGACTAGTAGGTCTTGACTTTGTTCTAGAAATTGATTCCCCATCTCTTTCAGTACTGTCAGAAGTTCCCATCCCTCAAGAATGCTGCCTGCTCTCCAGGTTGCTGGTCATGGTGATGTTGTCTAGTGTTAGCAGAACCGTTATTTTGCTTCATGGCCTGTTCCTCAAACTCTGTAGTGATCCTTTAAATTACTTAGCCCCAAATAAAACACAAAGTAACTTAAAAAACATCTTACCAGTATTATTGAGCAGTAATGAAAAGGAGCAGTTTTCCTGACTTGAATTGAGGTTTTTGCCGTATACTGCCTAGCTGCCCACTGACCATGCTATGCATATGGTCAGTTACAAGACAAATGGTTTGGTGCTATAATTAGTGAAATAAACTAACTGATAGGGATTACGATGGAGACTATGCAGGGGAACCACTCCTACAGAATTTTGAGAACATTATATAGGGGGACAAATAAATGGAAAAACTGTATGTTACCATTCAAAACTTGCTATTTTTTTTTCAATTTTGACCTTGACCTTGACTTAATGCAAAGCCCTGAGTTCTGGCGTACTCAAAAGTATTCCCAAATGAATTGGCATCCCCAAGTTAGTTTGAAATGACACCTAAAACGTTTTTCTGGACTATTTGGTTCAAGAGTTATGCATGTTTGTACAATTATTAGACCATGCGGCGGACTGGCGGCCATTTTCTATTTGACCTCTCAGGGTCATCAGAGGTCAAATCAAAATGTGAAATAAACTAACTGAAATGAATTAAGGTGGGGGACTATGCAGGGGAACCATTCCTAAAGAAATTTGAGACTACAGGGGAGAACAAATGACAAATAAATGGGAAAACTTTTTGTAACCATTCAAAACTTGCTTTGTTTTAGTCAATTTTGACCTTGACCTTGACCTAAATGCTAAGCTCTGAGTTCTTGCGATCTCAAAAGTATTCCCAAATGAATTGGCATCCCCAAGTTAGTTGGAAATGACACCTTAAACGTTTTTCTGGACTATTTGGTTCAAAAGTTAAGCGTGTTTGTACATTAGACCATGCGGACTGGCGGCCATTTATTATTTGACCTCTCAGGGTCATCAGAGGTCAAATCAAAATGTTAAATAAACTAACTGAAAGGGATTAAGGTGGGGGAATATGAAGGGGGACCATTGCTAAAGAAATTTGAGAACACAGGGGAGAACAAATGACAAATAAATGGGAAAACTTTTTGTAACCATTCAAAACTTGCTATTTTTTAGTCAATTTCGACCTTGACCTTGACCTAAATGCAACACCCTGAGTTCTGGCGATCTCAAAAGTATTACCAAATGAATTGGCATCCCCAAGTTAGTTTGAAATGACACCTAAAACGTTTTTCTGGACTATTTGGTTCAAGAGTTATGCATGTTTGTACAATTATTAGACCATGCGGCGGACTGGCGGCCATTTTCTATTTGACCTCTCAGGGTCATCAGAGGTCAAATCAAAATGTGAAATAAACTAACTGAAATGAATTAAGGTGGGGGACTATGCAGGGGAACCATTCCTAAAGAAATTTGAGACTACAGGGGAGAACAAATGACAAATAAATGGGAAAACTTTTTGTAACCATTCAAAACTTGCTTTGTTTTAGTCAATTTTGACCTTGACCTTGACCTAAATGCTAAGCTCTGAGTTCTTGCGATCTCAAAAGTATTCCCAAATGAATTGGCATCCCCAAGTTAGTTGGAAATGACACCTTAAACGTTTTTCTGGACTATTTGGTTCAAAAGTTAAGCGTGTTTGTACATTAGACCATGCGGACTGGCGGCCATTTATTATTTGACCTCTCAGGGTCATCAGAGGTCAAATCAAAATGTTAAATAAACTAACTGAAAGGGATTAAGGTGGGGGAATATGAAGGGGGACCATTGCTAAAGAAATTTGAGAACACAGGGGAGAACAAATGACAAATAAATGGGAAAACTTTTTGTAACCATTCAAAACTTGCTATTTTTTAGTCAATTTCGACCTTGACCTTGACCTAAATGCAACACCCTGAGTTCTGGCGATCTCAAAAGTATTACCAAATGAATTGGCATCCCCAATTTAGTTGGAAATGACACCTTAAATATTTTTCTGGACTATTTGGTTCAAAAGTTACCGCGTTTGTACATTAGACCATGCGGACTGGCGGCCATTTTGGATTTGACCTTTCAGGGTCATCAGAGGTCAAAACAAAATGTGAAATAAACTACCTGAAAAGGATTAAGGTGGAGGACTATGCAGGGGAACCATTCCTAAAGAAATTTGAGAACAAATGACAAATCTCATTTGTAACCATTCAAAACTTGCTATTTTAAGTCAATTTTGACCTTGACCTTGACCTAAATGCAAAACCCTGAGTTCAGGCGATCTCAAAAGTATTACCAAATGAATTGGCATCCCCAAGTTAGTTGGAAATGACACCTTAAACGTTTTTCTGGACTATTTGGTTCAAAAGTTAAGCGTGTTTGTACATTAGACCATACGGACTGGCGGCCATTTTGGATTTGACCTCTCAGGGTCATCAGAGGTCAAATCTGACTTCCCTCCACATCTGAAAATAAATCTTATGGTCTAAACTAACTATGCTAGAAGTTTCATGCTTTTGTCAAAAAGTGCACAATTTTCATTATATTGGGAGCTTATCCGCTGTACTATAACTGAAAGATACCACGCGTCCTACAACCTGGTTGCGTAAGCGGACGTGTAATATTTAGACAATTTGAAGGAAAAAAATTTGTTGAGCCTGATCATCTGCTGTGGAAACCTTTAGTGTGTTCCTTTTTTGAATGGTCACTTTCACTTTTATTGGATTGCTTGATTTTTTTTTTTGTCGACCTTTTTTCTCTAACTGCAAAAGTCGAGTAGCCCTTATCTCCATATTCGAAAATCAGAGGACATTTTTTATTGGTTGTTTATAAGTCAATGACACCGCCACGCCGACCAATTCTTGGTCATTCGTCATGATGTCAATTATTGTTCGGTGTGTTGTCGATCTGACGCCAGTCTCGTCTGTGTTACTGAGGTATTATTACAAACCCTTTAGGCGAGGTTGTTTCAAGTTTATCCAATAACTCCCACCCCGCCCCCTTTCTTTAAAAGGCTCTGGTGACGACAATACATATTGGTGATAAGTGAGTTACGTTACAACCTCGACCTTTCCCCTCTCTAGCGGCTGATGCCCGAGAAGCTGTATCTCGTGGAGTAGCTGGTGTAGTGGTGTCTAATCATGGAGGAAGACAATTAGACGGTGTCCCTGCATCGGTAAAGTCACAAGAATTATTTCTTCTGCTTCTTCTTCTTTCTTGTCTTCTTTAGCTTTAGACTTTCCAGTTGAGGTCTGATAAAAATCGGACAATATATAAGAAAGTTATGGATTTTTTTAATCTATAAGTTTTCACTATGATTCCAATTGGCAACACGGTCTCTAAATATGATGTCACTGCCTCAGCAGCCTCACAATGTCAACTTTGGTGAATGCAAGACATTTTATTAAAATTCCATTTTGATCAAAAGATATATTTTCTTCATGCCTATCTCGATCATATATCACGGATAACATGTTCTTTCATGCTCCCCATATAAGATAGATCTACTATTCCTTTAACATTCAGGGAAATTGAGATTTTGGGTCATTCTGTCATTCAGATCAGTGGTGAATTGCGAAGAGATGACCGCATTGCCAATATGTCTCAAAGATTCTAAGATTTTCATGATTTTTCAATGATTCATAACTTTCTTATTTGTCGTCCGTTTTTTCTCAAACTTTCACTGAATTTTTCTTTAATTTTTCTGCTTCTATTAAAACCATTTTTATGTCAGGGTGGACTTCACCTTTAACTGTTCAATAATACCTTTAAAGTTACAAACAAGCAGGACAAAGTAGGACGGCATCAGCGATTTTTGAGGTCTTAGTATAGATATTTGAGGTCTTAGTCTTTGTGAGAAAATTATATCTTTTGCAAAAGGCGAATACAAAAAAACTGTGCAAACGTTGCGTTGAATTATTGGAACAACACTAATTTTAGTCTTCTGTTTTAATTTTCTTAAATGATATGACAATAAAATGACATGTTTGATTGTGTTAGTGACGGATCTTCAGTAAATTGTGATCATATTTCATTTCACCATCTTTCCCGACCTGTTGAGTCCCGGTGCCTTCCCGACCTGTTGAGTCCCGGTGCCCCTAGGATATTGAAAGATACAATTTTCACCAATGAAACAAATTAATTTCTCCCTGCCTTGCCCCAAACTCTGTGACCGTTCAGATCGATGTTCTAGATGAGGTAGCCAGTGCAATCCGAGGGTCTGGTGTAGAAGTCTTCTTCGATGGTGGTGTTCGATCGGGAACTGATATCCTTAAAGCACTAGCGCTAGGAGCACGAGCCGTCTTCATAGGTCGACCAGCTCTCTGGGCTCTCAACTATGATGTAAGTGTCATTTCGACGCCAGATTAGGACAGATACACTCTACCTCCCGAATAAATACTCCCTGGGACAACTACCCCTAGGACAATCACTCATATGCAACTAGCATCTCCAGAAAACTACTCCCTAAAGAAGAAGAAGAAAAAAAAAATCGTTCTCTCTCTTTCCCTCTCTCTCTCTCTCTCTATCTTTCTCTCACTCACTCCCTCTCTTAATTTTCTCGTCTAATTCATAAATGGGATATATATATAAAAATGATGTGACATAAATTAAAAAAATATCTCGGCAAATCCTGGTTGTAATTGCAAATTTGATTTTTTTTTTATTTTTCCCCCTTCTGGTATTCTTTCAGCACCACGTCCCAACCATACACAATCTTCTAGCCACGTCCTGCATGAAAATCATTATTAATCTTGCATTTGAGTTTGATGATGTTTTTTACTCAAATTATATTTCGAAAGAAAAATATCTTTTTCATTCCGTTTTATTACAGGGCACAGCGGGCGTCTGCAAAATGCTGGAAATTCTGAAGATTGAATTAAGTGTAGCCATGGCATTGACAGGTAAAAGTACAGAGTGTGTTAATCATGAAATAGTTTTACAGTATATTTGATTGTAAAGATTATAAAGTAATCAACAATATTGAAAGGTCAAAGTGTGTTTAATCGATTTCGACACTGCCTTGCTTAATTGTTACTTGTTTTCATCACCAGTTTTCTGCCATACGCCTACTCCTTATCGCTGTATGACATGAAATCAAAATTGTGAAATAATCTGTTCATTTAGTCGGCAAAATCTTCATTAACGTATTCACCATTCCGAAATGCTGGTAAAACCAAATACATGTACTATAAAGATCAGTGGCGTAATAAGCAAAAACGTTTGGGGGGGCTGACAAAAAAATCTGAATCACCCCACTCTAACATGCAGACCCCGCTGAACGTTTCTCAAAATGGGGTCTAGGGGCAAAGCCCGGCGGGGTTCAAGCCCCCGATGCTCAAGGGGTATGGGCATCAGTGGCGGATCCAGGAATTTCTTATCGGGGGGGGGGGGGGGGCACAAAATGGCATGGGGTGAAATATATGTAAAACGATGAAGCGACAGAACGAGGCTTTAACGGCGAGGGAGTGGAGCGACCACGCAGGGGGTGGGTCTGGGAGGGGGTTCTGGCCCCCTCCCAGAGTAAGAAGCATTTGCAATTTTAGAACCAAAATTAATTAGACGCATTTTCAGGCACTTCCTGGAGTAATATGACGTAAAATTGCTTTCTCCTACCCCATCCAAGAGTAGGGATCTTTTGCAATTTGAGAACCACATTTGGCGCATTAATGTCCATCGGCAGTTCATGGAAAAAAAGAGGCCTTCTGATTGGTTAGAAGTTAGAGAAAAGTGATCTGTCACGTCGTGAGACGTGGTATAAATTATGCTTTGATGCCGCATAATGCACAAAGACGGTGGTCCGGTACTTCACTAGTAGTACTTGCAAAAATTATCTCGAGTGTATAAACTGTGTCGTTATCAGGGGCGTCGCTAGATCTTTTTCAGTGGGGGAGGGAGGGGGGTGTAGAGGCGGCCGATTACCGACAAAACGAGCCACCAATATGTCCAAATGTCTACAAATATAACCCTATAAACCCGGGGCAAAGAACTAAGTTATTTTTCAGTTTTTCCCCTCCCGCGCGAAGCGCGGAAGCTTTGACACTTCATTAAATTATTAGAGAAAGAAGACGATCGATCCGTTGTACTGTTCTCGACTCTTAAAGCTTGTTTCGCCCCTCCCGCGCAAGGCTATGACGTTTCATTTAATTATTAGAGAAAGAAGACGATTCATTGTACCGGTCCCGACCTTTTAATCCTTGTCTGAATTCCGTCCCCCCCCCCTTTCTCGCAAAGCGCGGAAGCTTTGACGTTTCAATACATTATTACTCTTAATCCTTGTCTGAATTCATTTTCGCTCATCCCGCGCGAAGCACTGAAGCTTTCACGTTTCATTAAAATTATTAGAGAAAGAAGACGATTCGTTGTATCGTGTTCTTGTCTGAATTCAGTTTCCCCCCTCCCGCGCGAAGCGCGGAAGCCTTGACACTTCATTAAACTATTAGAGAAAGAAGACGATCCGTTATACCTTTCTCGATTCTTAATTTTAGTTTTGCCCCTCCCACGCGAAGCGCGGAAGCTATGACATTTCATTTAATTATTAGAGAAAGAAGACGATTCATTGTACCGGTCTCGACTCTTAATCCTTGTCTGAATTCAGTAACCCTCCCCCGCCCGCGAAATGTGGAAGCTTTGACGTTTCAATAAATTATTACTCTTAACCCTTGTTTGAATTCACTTTCACCCACCTTGCGCGAAGCCCGGAAGCTTTCACGTTTCATTGAATTTATAGAGAAAGAAGACGATTCATTGTACCGTTGAACCGTTCTCGACTCTTAATCCTTGTCTGAATTCCCGCCCCCCCCCCCCTTTCTCGCAAAGCGCGGAAGCTTTGACGTTTCAATGAATTATTACTATTAATCCTTGTCTGAATTCATTTTCGCCCATCCCGCGCGAAACGCGGAAGCTTTCAAGTTTCATTAAATTATTAGAGAAAGAAGACGAATCGTTTTATTGTGTCTTTGTCTGAATTCAGTTCCCTCCCTCCCACGCGAAGCGCGGAAGCTTTGTCGTTTCATTTAATTAATACTCTTAATCCTTGTCTGAAATCATTTTCGCGTTTCATTAATTATTAGAGAAAGATTAGGACGATTCGTTGTACCATTCTCGACTCTTAATCCTAGTCTGAAATTCAGTTGCCCCCCCCCCCCTCCCGCGCGAAGCGCGGAAGCTTTGCTGTTTGATTAAATTATTAGAGAAAGAAGACGATTCGTTGAACCGTTCTACCGTTCTCTACTCTTAATCTTGTCTGAATTCAATTTCCCCCACTGCATGGGCCCCTTAACGGTATATGTGCAGTGTTACATGATGTTAGTATGGAACGCTCGTTCGCAAATCTATGCATGCTCAGCCTGAGTGGTGGGTAGCATGTTATCACCCGGCAGTGCTTTGCATAGTAGCTTCTGGAAAGGAATTACTGTTAGTGGCCACTATAAGGCCCTTACTGACTACAAAGAAACATATGCTCTTCCTGGCTATTTGGGAATGGGTCAGTTTGCAAGAAGTAATGGAGAAACTAGCATTTTGTTGAAAATCATGTGAAAACACGAACATTATACATTACTTGTGAAAATAAGTCACGGTTCAATTTTATTTGGGGGGGCTGGTGCCCCCCAAGCCCCCCCCCCCCCCACCAGTACGCCAGTGATAAAGATTAAAGATTTAACACTCAGTTACAAGAGTTGCGTAGGATATAAAGCAGTGCTGATATCGGACCATTAATACATTTGAGGCCCGTGAAATCGTTCCAGATTGTTGAACCTTTGGACTTTACACGACATTGTTCACTCCATACTTTTTCATTTTATGATTTATCTCCTTGTCGAACACAGGTTCGCTGAGTGTTGCTGACATAAAGAAAGATTTGCTGAGAAGACAAATCATTTACGCCAAGTTATGAGGTTTACCAAAACCTGTATATGTAGCATCGTTTATCTTCTTTGTGTTTCACTGAAGCTTGATTTAGAAAAGTTTGACACCAATATACTATCAAGATATAAATCAAGTGTGATTCTAAACTATTGTATCCTACACGTAGGTTTATTGTCATAATGTGTGTCTTCCATCCATCACAATAATCATAATTCAATTTGTTAAATTTGATTTATTATTAGCGCAATCTAGATGAGTTTGAGGATGAAATTAATATCAACGTTTAAAACCTCTAATTCACACTTGAATTGTGATTATCTTCCTCTGTAGTATTTTGCCATATTTGCTGTATTGCAGTTGTTATTTCCATCATGTGTATTTTTTTGTAGGGGGGGGGGGGGGTCTATAATATAATGTAGCTAATCGGCTTGTTCTATGTTTATGTTTTTCCTTTTACTTGAAAGTTGAAGTATAAAGTATGTAATATATAGTATTACGGAACTACTTTTATGATTAATATTGGTACTGTTGGTTACAGACGGATATTGACGATAACAAAAATTACCCACTTGGCTGATCTGTGGATCATTTCACTAAGTGAATTGAATGTTGAACATGCTTCATTAACGCAGTATCCAATGGAAATATTACGATTTTTATTTTATCTGCAACACGATGACAAGAGATTATTCTAATATTAATTATGAATCATATATTTTATCGATATTTTATGTATCAGTATTTACTGTGTAATTATGTATGCCATTTTATTGTCCATATCTGGGTTGCAAACCTGTATGGGTTTTTCTAAACCTTGTTTTGTAACCCAAGACATGTATATATTTTTATATTGTCTGAATAAAATCAAATCAAATCATATAATGTCGTATATTTACACAAAATCTGAAATTATACTGAGTTTCGCTTGCTTCTCTCTTCATCACATGAGTTTTTCTCATATTTGATACGATTTGAATCGAATTTGAACTTTATTTCAACTTGCTATTATCCCTCATACAGTAAGTTTACCAAATAATATATGTTACTCACGCATGTACTTATAAAACCTTTAATATTGCACACCAATTAGTTCTAATTATTATTTTGTTATAAAGTTATTAATATAATGTAAAACATCAATACCTCTCAGTAAGTTCATGTTTAAGTTTAGTATTTGCAAAATGAATTAAAAATATGAAAGACTCGTAAGTATGATGATGATAGCCAGCCATCATGACCATGCTACGGTGAATTGAAAATTGATTTTAAACATCGCAATTATCTACTGATCAATGATATAAATATTCATAACAGTATTACGTCTCTGTGCAGACGAGTTTATGAGTACAACAATGATGTTAAATAATTACAGAAGACCCATGTTATAAGGGTAATACTAATAAGTCACACAAATACGTATTTCGTTAAAAGGGGACACCCCATATACCGTGTGAGTCAAAAAAAAAGTTTACACTCAGAAAATTGTCATTTATTTTAAAAGTCAGCTATGAACGAACGATTATCATACATGTTTTGAAAGAGTGTTATATCCAAAATCGTTTGGTATTATTTTTGTGTGGTATGTGTTCACGCTTGGATGAACTGGAGGCATTGTTTGCGAGAGTGCAAAAATCGACTAGCGCAGAAGTATCAAAGTGAGAGAATGAATTACATGTGTCAAATGAGATGCCTTGCATTCGCTTTTTGCAGAAATAAAGTCACACACACACACACACACACACATGCGCGCACACGCGTTCTTTGGTATTTGATATGTGAGGCATGATTAATTTTGTTAGGGATTGATGTTATTTGGATCTGCAAAGACCGAATTAATACCAAAATCCCAATTGTTTTATTCAAACATCACTTTGGCGCAAGTCAATTTTCGCACTCTCTTAAACAATGTCTCCGGTTCATCCAAGAGTGAACACTTACCACACACAAATGATTTGGGATAAAACACACTTTTATAAGATGTATAATAATTTACTGTCCATAGATGATTTTTAAAATAATTAGCATTTTTCTAGGTGTAAACTTTTTTTTTGCTCACACTGTATAGTAAGTTAAGCCAAAATATTTTGTATTATCCACATATAGCCTACATGTATTTATAAAATGTTTAGTATTGCCCACCAATTTTTCTACCCACCTTTATAAAAGCTCATTGTTGAAGGTATAGGGGGGGGGGGGGGACATGTCCCCTACCCCCACCCCACCCATCGAATTGCAAGAAGAAAAAAGGAAATAGGACCACTTCCCGTTCGCTCACCCTCCCCCACACCACTCACCAACACAATTACATCACCCGATGATACAAATGTTCCCCTTTATAGCTGAACCCACTTTACGCCCCTCATAGTCTATCTTCTCTTTTCGTTGCCCCTCTCGATTGATCTTGCACGCATTCTTTATCACATTCTAAATATTTTCCTCATTCACCATAATGTATACCATTGCTATATAAATGACTGTATGATAAAACAATACTTTTCTATAACTTGATCTAAAAAAAACAGTAGTTTTGTAATACATGCATATATTTTAAGAAATGGGGAAAAAACAGTGTGTACAATTTGTATATATGATACAACTTATTTGTAATCATTAAACGATGTGATTAACATTTAATTTTACTTTCGTTTGCGTCTTCATTATGTTTATGTGTTCAGTCGGGTCTTCATTCCAATGAACGATGAAGAAGTGAAATTTGTAGGTGATTAGAAAAATGCTAGAGACTTTGTAGATTGCAATGGAAGACATTTAATCTTGCCGGCTACTGACGTTTTGGATTAATCTGAGAACTTTCCCGTATAAGCGTTTTGAACAGCAAACTGGCTGAATCACTCGAAGGCGTATATAGATAGGCCTGAAATAAAACATTCGAATCTAGTGGACCTTTTTCTTTCCTACTTTGATGGAAATCAAATTTTCATCCATTTTTAGATGGGGAACTAATATGTGCATGCAGTTCGTCAATCGCTTGTATTTATCCTGAATAGTGATTGTCAACAGCGCCATCTGTCTTTATTTCGCCGTTTTCGTAAATGTCAGATCTCTTGTATTCAAATTAAAGAGCGAAACCACATAGGTTCTAGACTGGGTTTGGGGCTAAATACCCCACCCTTCCCTTACAATTCTTAATTATAAATGAATTTGAGCAAGGCACATGTAACAATGTATGACTTTTGCACTCAAATATCTATATGTTACAATATAATTTTAAATTTGTTATCCGTTATGAAAATTTAAGAAAGATTATATTTGTTTAGATTATAATCAATAATATTTGCAGGGATGCAGTTTTCGGGCAAAAGCCTGAATTCAGGCCCTGGCGGTTTATTCTCAGGCTATAGTTTAGGATTTGTTTGTGTGTACAATATAGCTCATTTTAGGTGATTTTCAGGCCCTCTGATCAAGTTTTACTGGCATCCCTGCATTTGAATTGGATTGAATGTACAAAATGTACAAAATGAATACCAGAACCCTCAATCTCCCCTAAAGCCCCAACAAGCTCCCCAAAGCACCCGCCCCCTACACACAAACATACACACGCACACACGCACACACAAACAAAACACGCACATACACACACACACACGCGCGCACGCGCACACACACACACACGCACACACGCACACACACACACACAAACAAACAAACAAAATCTCGAACCGAGCCTGTGAATAATCACTGATATAAATTTATAATTCTTTTTCATGCTAGACTATTCTTTAAAATCGCATAAATTTTTCTAAATCTTTGTTATTCATCTAAATATCGTATAAATGTTGGTGTTGGTTCCGCCCTACATATTCAATTTGGGCATGACCTTATGATTCTACAGGCATTGTTATTTCAAACAACGATGAACACTAAAATCTCATAGTCTAAATTTGATAGCTGCATTGCGCCGATTTCAATGGAATAATTTATATTACCATAACGTAGATCACAGAGAAAAATAATCTCCGCCGCTAAAGTATAGTGTACAAAACGGATTACGAGTTTAACAATGATCGAAATTTAGCCCTATTGGAACACTAATTCGAACCGACGAAAATCGAGGCAATTATTTGAGAGGGCATGTACAGAAAAAGTGAAGTTATTGTAAAGATTACTATATATTTCCACCATTTAGAATGCTGCTCTTATCAACTGAGGATAATGTAAATATGGTAGAAAATTGGTTTCTATGTCCCTGCATGAACAAACGAACTGTATCATGAGCAAAACGCAAGCCATACATAGAAAAATGTCCAAACAGCAGACGAATAAATACCAATAGACAAAAGATATTTTCATTCAATAACTATTTATTCAATACTCGCTATTATTACATTGATTCTGATGACCTGTAACTTAATTCACCAAAAAATGGCATGACTACTTATATTAGAAACTAAGTACGACAAACAGATGATTAAACAGGAAATCAATACACACTCTAAATAATAGCCATATTTTTTAATCTGCCCACTCTGGGGTAAAATTTACAATTTGTCATGGTTTAGAGTGAATAGAGGACACAATACTATCTTACGGCGTAAAATATTGAAGAGGAATTGAATTCAAGGAAAAGACATGTATGGGATAAGACAGTGGAAAGTAATTTTTTGAAAGTAATGAGCACTATAGTGATAGGGGATCTCCCATTTAGCAACGCGGGCGTATGTGACGTCATTCAAGGAGAACCCGACATATTTTGTATATTTATAAAAAACTACTACAACATTATTATCATTCTTAATTTTATGATAGAGTGATTATATTTTACATAAGAGGGTATAACAATATGTTATCTTTAAAACACCATGTGAAATATATGTGTTCCATCACGAATTTTAGTATTGGGATATCTAAATAAATTTGAAAATGATTTACACAATAAATCTAAGGATTGGTCTCCGTTTATGATATCAAACATGGATGAATTTCCGCTCGGAGTTTCGTCATGATAATTATTTGTCCTTGACTTCTAAAAAGATTTAAAGCTTTTTTTTTAAATACTATATTTTTGTCATTTTGTTCAATACTTTGTTTCCTCTTCCACTCAGACTAATGTTATAATGAAGGATCAATCCTCTTTAAAGTAGCAATATTCTCTTCTTCTGAAATATGTCAATGCCCTCATAAGGTAGTACAGAATAGAATTTCAAATATAATTTAGCTTAAACAATTAATCGTGAAACAGTTAAGAAGAAATGATGAAGTCTGCTCGTTATTATGTCCATGTGTATCAATAACCTATAGTCACACCCGCGAGACCGACTCCACACCGAGAACAGACCGACCGCATGGTCATAATGATGGAGTAAAAACCGGTCGGTTTAGAGTCAGTTTGGAGTCGATTTGAAGATGTGACTGAGGAATTAGATAGCAAGATATGAAACCTGAAAACCTTTGCCTCCAACATACGCATCAGATGATAAGCGAAGAGTGAGCTGGTTGGTCCGAGACACAATTGGGGATGGTGGAGACGCCCCGTCCAGGCTGCATTATAAATATAGAATAATATAAAATAGAGTGTACTGCTTTGTGGATCTCCTTATCGAAATTCAATCACAATTTTTATGATGTATCAATCTGTTAATCAATTAAGCGCTTCAGTGTGAAATTTCCTTCCATTATAGTTCTCAATCAGTTGCAGTGGTTAATTATGACTTTCATGGCACCAATCAAAAGATGAGAATATGGGTCTTGAAGATAAGATCCGGATCTTTCTGGATTGATCTTAAGACTTCTGGTAAATTCATAACTCAGTCATATACGAACGAAACCGACACCAGGAGGGTGTTTCATCATCGAAAAATGATTCCGATTTGAGAAAAAAAATTAAGGCTTGATGAAACCCGGTGATCGACAACAGACCGAACCAACAATTACATTAGCAATGGCCTAAAATTGTTGGTTTGGAATCGGTCTGGTACACGGGATTGGTTGTCTGGGGATTCGTCCGATTAGTTAGTGTCCGAGAGGGAGGGGTGTGAGTAGTTTTCCGAGTTGTTAGTGTCCGAAAGGGAGGGATGGGAGTAGTTGTCCGAGTGGTTAGTGTCAGAGAGGGAGGGATGGGAGTAGTTGTCCGAGTGGTTGGTGTCCGAAAGGGAGGGAGGGGTGGGAGTAGTTGTCCGAGTGGTTAGTGTACGAGAGGGAGGGAGGGGTGGGAGTAGTTGTCCTAGTGGTTAGTGTCCGAGAGGGGGTGAATTCTTTTTAAGCTAACATTACTTCTGCTCTGTCGAATTGCTCCCACATCTAATTGTTTAGTTTTCAAACAAAATTCGTTTACCAATTTCAAGGAAATGCGAGAAGATCTGAATTGTATTTTTGAGCTGTTTTGGAGTTTGCCCAGGCGTCATAATCCCATGGTACGCTACTGAAGTTAGTTCGTTCGTTAGTTAACGCGTTAGAAAGCTAATTTAGTAAGTTATACAGCTCGTTCGTGCTACGGTCACAAATGTTCGTACGAACGATGCGTTCGTACGAATCTCCCTGTTCCTACGAATTTCAAGGATCGTAGAGATTCGTAGATGGGGCATATTTTCTTACGTCCTTATTACGGAGTTCGTACTAACGCCGTTTAATTCGCAAGAACAACTCAAGACCTTCTTGAGAAACGAAGTGATTTTCGGTTATATAATGGCCCTAGAGTTCGTACGTTTTTCGTAAGAACGTCTTGAGTTCTTCTTACGTCAGACTTACGCCAATCTTACGAGTCTTTGTTTTCGCAAGGTTTTCGTACGTGTAACTCACGGCATTTTAAAGTGATTAGTAAGAAAATCTTACGATTTAAAAAAAAATATTTGGTCGGGTTGCAAAAAAAGCGCTGCCGTATACTGTCGAAAATTCTATGACTGTTGAAAGTTTGATATTTCACGATGGCAGTATTGCCAAGAAGACTACAAGTCTACAACTACAACTGCAACTCCATCAAGTGTTTCTTGAACTTACTGTTAGCATATCTGTTACTTCCTTTATTATAAAAGCAGTCATGTTCACCGAAGAAGTCAACAAGTTTTTGCTCTGTGGTGGCATCAAAGTCATACTTCTCCTTTCTTAGTTTCCCTATGACCTCATCTTCATCGCTATCGGGGGGGGGGGGCACAAATTCCAGGGGGCTCACCTTCCAGGGGCAATGGCGTAATGAGCAAAAAAGTTTGGAAGGCAGGGGGTGCAGAAGAAAAACAGCATCACCACCACTCTTTCACGTAAATTGGCGTGGGGTCCAGGGCCTGAGCCCCGGCAAAGGGGTCAAGGGGCTGAGCCCCCGGAAGCTCAGGCTTTTTAGGCATTACATTACGGTCAGATGAGCATATTTAGAAACCTTATTTGTGACACTGGCATGTCACTAATAGGCGGTGAGTCCAGGGGGCAGAGCCCACGGAAGCTCAGAGGTTTAAGATATTTAACTACGGCCAGATGAGCACACAGGGGACCGCCTAAGGGCCCTTAGTGGGGTCCAGTCCAGGGGCGGAACCCCTGTAAGCTCTGGGGTTTTAATTAGGCATTTAATTACGGTCAGATAAGCATATTTAGATACCTTATTTGTGACATGCATGTCACTAATTGGCGGGGAGTCCAGGGTGGAAGCTCAGAGGTTTTTAGATATTTAACTACTGTCAGATGAGCATCCAGGGGCCAGCCTTAGGGCCCTTAGTCGGTTCCAGGGGCAGAGCCCCCGGAAGCTCAGGGGTTTTAGGTATTTAATTACGGTCAGATGAGCATCCAGGGGACCGCCTAAGGGCCCTTAGTGGGGTCCGAGGGCGGAGTCCCTCTAAGCTCTGGGGTTTTAATTAGGCATTTAATTACGGTCAGATCAGCATATTTTGATACCTCATTTGTGACATTGGCAGGTCACTTCTTTTTTCTCTCTTTCTTTCTTTTTCTCTGTAACATACTTTTTCAAAAAATGAGGGGGGCTCGAGCCCCCTAGCCCAGCTGTTCTGCAGGCCCTGACATGAAGGCTTTAAATAAGCATATTTTTCAACCGACTGTAAATTTGGAAATTTCTAATTTTCCACAAACGCATAAACAGGTATGACTTACACAAAAAATTGAGAAAAAATACCGGAAAATCATGTCATTTCAGTAACATTTGTAAATCACTGGTATCGAATAAGTGATAACACCCCCCCCCCCCTACCAGTACGCCAGCATTCAGGGGCTCATGTATTCTCACCCCTATAACAAAAAACACAAATGCTTTCCCATCCTCTCACAATATTTTGACGATATGCCCGTATCGCTATTATAAAAACCTCCATTGAATATAGGTGGCATGCGGAATGTTTTAAAAAATGTGATTCCTTTAAACTTTCGTTTTCTTTGAATGGAATTTTATATGTGATTTAATTCAGATTTTGTATTATTGTTATGTTCTTTTAGGTTACAAAATTAATACAAACCATCTTCACTCCTTTACTTCTTTTCTTTTTTGGGGGAGAGGGAGGGGGGCGAAAACGCGTTTTGCCCCCCCCCCCCCACTTTTTGGGTTGGGGGGGGGGCGAGTGCCTTGGCGCTTAGCTTTCCAGCTAAAACTCAAAATGTGCATAAATTGTGTACGTACACCTTACGAACGCCTTACGAACGCCAGGAGTCGTTCGTACGAAGGCCATAAGAATCTCGGCTTTTAAGGCGTTCTTACGGTCATCGTAATAATTTGAAGCTTCTAGAATTGTCCCTCGACCCTACGAAATGTACGAAGATCTTGCGTGGTTCTTACGATGTATTTACGGCGTTCGTACGGCCGCCTTACGAAGAGAGGGTTTCGTACGGTGTTAAAAAAAATCTTGGACAAGACCATCGACCAATCTGCGATCTTACGAACGGTCTACGAACGCTGGTTTCGTACGGTCTTCTTAAGAAGATCTTACGAAATGGTCTGAAAATCGTTCGTACGGCGTTCGTAGCAGCCCGTAAGGGTATTTGTGACCGAGGCTACGTTTGTGTGTTTGTTTGTACGTAAGTAACATACCTCAATAAAGTCTCTTCCTGGTCATTTTGGTTCAGTTGAATCACCTTTAGGCAGTCATACTCGCAAAGATAATTAGCTCCATATTCCACGTCCAAATCATTGAATGTCAACCTAATGACCTTTCCTGGTTCTACCTGAATGACGTAATCACAGAGTATCTGGTTGGGGTAGTGTATGGGGTAGTTGAGGGACTCGACTATACCGGACTCCCCACCGAAGGTTCCACCGCATGTGGATTCTGTGATACTCTTGTAGGATGCCTTGAAGCCTTTCCTCTCTACGTATCTATCGGTGATGAATGTCAGCTTCATTGTGTTCAACACGGATTCGAATGGACCAACGTTAGTCCTGGTTCCACACAGTCTGAAATATACCACCAAAATACTATGTCATACGTTATATCATTGCGCAATGCCCTCTCAATTCAACATTGCCATTATATCATTAATATATATTTAAGTGAGGAAGGGAAGTGATTTACGTTTGGATAAAATATTGCATATATTATGTTGTTTTTTCTAATATCGAGAAAATCTAAATCTAATTCAAATTAGACTAACATTTGCGAGACAATCATTATTCTTTAATGCATTTAAAATTGATTTATTTACCGTGTTTTCAAAACCTCGTCAGTACCTCCGAGATTCACGATAAGGTAGTCATAGTTACATCCATTACTGCCCTCCTCAATCTCCATATCATCGATCTTTAGATAAATCTTTTTGCCTACAGCAGTAGTTAAGCGGTAGACTTCCTGTCCCGGGCATTGTAAGCATTCGGGTAGTTTGGGGATGTTAAGGTACTCAGTGGTGCTGAGGGGAAAAAAATAAAAAATGAACAATAGTAATTGTATAAATGTACTTCTGAGCCTCGCCTTATGATTCAAAACCGATCGCTGCTCTGTACTAAAGAGAAAGATTTGTGAAAGCTAATGATTGATTGGATGACTTACGATTAATCGTAAATGTTACATAAGACAGGGCTGTGGATGCAGGGGCGGATCCAGCCGGCAGCAGGGGAGGTGGCCCAATTTGTGAGAAAATATTTAGCGGTGATACAGCCAGCCGATGAATAATAACCGCGGGGGGAGGGGGGGGGGGGTGGTAAGGAGCACAATTCTTTTTTTTTTTTTTTTTTTTTTTTTGCTCCCGAAAATTTGAAAATCGCGCCGGCCGATAATTCACACAATGGGTGGGGGGGGGGGGTGGCTCTCGAGAATTTGAAAAATCGCACCTCCCCCTTGAGCGCCAGGGGAGGGGGCCCATCTCCCCCCAAAAAGCAAAATTGACGTGTTTTTACCTGTCCCCCCCCGGATCCACCACTGTGTGGATGTATGGGAATACATTTAGTGTCGGATTGCCCAACCGCCTCACGCCCTTGTAAAAGGACACCCTTAAATATTTCCATAATAATGATAACAATAAGAAGAACAACAATAATAATAATAATAATAATAATACAAATGATAATAAAAATAATAATAATAATTATGATAATGATGATGATGTCAATAATATGCTTCACATTTATATATAAATAAATATACGAACACACGTATATAATAATCACATCGACAACACACCAAACACAACATTACTTTATCCTGATTTGCTAATAATCTGTCGGTTTTTAATAGCGGTGTGAAAATAATAGTTCCTTGTCATTCAATTTCAAACTCGCACACAATATTAGTGTGCTCCATTCTCTATTAAGATTACCTGATCAAATATTGAAATAAATGTTCAGAAAGCAACGATTTTGTCAGCAATCTAGTGGTACACATGATTTGTTTGGCACAGGCATTCCCCATTGTGTAATTTGAGAATTGTTGTACCGACACATACCTGGGCTCAAGCACTCTATAAAGAGTACATGTACTTGTATTTTAAATGTGGCGTTTTTTCCTTCGTTTTTTCCGACGGTTTACCCCGGCATATCTGACCGGTCTAAGAGGGTGTACCTACTATACTCTATATTATACAATTGACAAGTTTCGACATCCATGATGAAAAGAGAACAAGAACTCTTTGGTATACCCCCCCCCCCCCCCTTCACTTGTTGGTACTACGGTTGGTGCTTTGGTAGTTACTACAGGTGTGGCTGGTGCTTTGGTAGTTACTACAGGTGTGGTTGGTGCTTTGGTAGTTACTACAGGTGTGGTTGGTGCTTTGGTAGTTACTACAGGTGTGGTTGGTGCTTTGGTAGTTACGACAGGTATGGTTGGTGCTTTGGTAGTTACGACAGGTGTGGTTGGTGCTTGGTAGTTACTACAGGTGTGGTTGGTGCTTTGGTAGTTACGACAGGTGTGGTTGGTGCCTTAGTAGTTACGACAGGTGTGGTTGGTGCTTTGGTAGTTACTTCAGGTGTGGTTGGTGCTTTGGTAGTTACTTCAGGTGTGGTTGGTGCTTTGGTAGTTACGACAGGTGTGGTTGGGTGCTTTGGTAGTTACGACAGGTGCTTCGGTTAGTGGTCGATCAATAGTAAAATGGGCCCTGAATCCCTTGTCGGTATTTACTTCGTTGGAGTAGAACCAGATCATAATGTTATCTTTTGCTACGATTGGGGCTGGTATTGGTTTCCACAATACTTCTCTCCTCCGTATCGCGGGTCATCCTTGTTGACCTGAACGTAGTCCCAACACCCGTGACTGCCTGGATCTGCTATATCGAATGCGTCAAACGTTAATGTAATCGTAGCTCCAGGTTCGCCCTTTGAAATTAAAGACAAGGCTAGCTTTCAACAATTTAGTTGTAATATTTCCAGCGTTGCCACATAAACAGTAAATATGCTTAAATTCCTTCACGACAATTTTTGTGTTAG
>JAVYIG010016519.1:0-30757 GCA_035222895.1 Strongylocentrotus droebachiensis | reverse complement strand
GCATCGCCGTTTCTGTTGATGTAGCAAATTATTTCGCCAGATTGACAGAGAGAAACATTTGTTAGGATTTTGTGGACATTTAGTGCAAGATAACACTGTTTCCTCCAGAAAGATGATAAAACGGTAATTAATGTTTCCGGCTTTCGACGAAAATAGCGTTGTGATTCATGGTGGTTTGTCTTGATCAATGGAATTACTATGAATTGTGTACTAATAACCAAATTGGTCTCAGGTCTCACCCCCCAAAATGCGCGATAAATGGTTTCGTAAAAGATTTGGATACGTCCTTTATATGTTATGCTTTCACGTAAAAACGTATATTGCTTAGAGAGGAGTAGGTGTTGCGGACTCATTTCAAGTCGACCTCTACTCGGTCCTCGGTCTCGATGCTGCCTTCGACCACCGTATATCATTGATGGTACAGGATGGCGAAGATTTGGGCGTTGTTCGATCTGATTACAGAAGGTCGCATGCAATACTATTATATATAGCATGTTCAGTACGGTAATAATTTCGGCAAAATACGTCTTCTTTGGTACGCTTTGCACCGCAATGGTTTCAAGAAAAGGTAAATGCTCCAGAGATATCTGCTGCAGCATAAACTCAAGGTTTTATACCGCGAATATTTTAACAACAGGCATGCTCGATAGGCTTTTCACTCAAACTCTGATGACTAGAATCCGATGGATGGGGAAATACTATTTTTTAATCGCAATGAACCGGAAGCGCGATATAAATCAAGAATATTGTCATTATCCCTATTATTGTATCATTATCATTATTACTATTATCATTATCATTACCTATTGTATAACAAACGACTCCTGCATCCTCAGTGTGGCCACAGTTGTGTTGTCTAAAAGGTTGGTGTGAACAATCAGTCAGAGTGGCTTCTTCCCCTGTGCACAGGACATCATCCAGAAGAATAGGACCCGAACCTTCTCCAAATTGGGCGAAGCCAGGAGCGCCAGACGCCCCATCGAATCCAAGCATTCTGCAGACTACCGTGGCGTCGTCCAAATCCCACGAGTCATCGCAGATGGTTCCCCACTCGCTATCGTGTTCAATCTCTACCCTTCCTTCAAAATCGCTGTCTCCACCAACCAAACGTATGTCAGTGATGGATTGTTCTAAACATGAGACGGAAAGTGAATTGTTGAAGATTATGTTTCTTTTGTAAATAACAATATTCGTAAATTTTCCCTTTTTTTTAATTTGTGTCATTATTTCATATTTTACCCTCTCCTTATTTTTTGTATTAAGGCTACTGCTTCGAAATCAACGTGCAAATTGAAAGCATGGGGCTTTAGGATATGATCAAATTAAATTACGAGGGAGGCTTTCTTTTAGGAGCCGACCTTATCTTCCGATTTCGGGAAATTCTAAATTCGACGCTTTTCAACGAGAAAAAAATATCATAGTTTATACAATAAAAGAGGTCAAAACATTAGCAAGCAAAGGGCACATATGTATTATCTACATATCAAATGAGGTACTAGGGGGATAGTTGTCCTCGAGGGTAGTTGTCCTTGAAATAGTTGTCCTAGGGGTAGTCGTCTGGGGGTAGTGGTCCGGGGGCAATTGTCCCGGGGGATAGTCGTCCTAGAGGGTAATTGCCCTATGGGTAGTTGTCCTAGGGGGTAGTTGTCCTAGGGGGTAGTTGTGCTAGGGGGTAGTTGACTGGAGGTGGTTATCATGGGGTGGATGCCCAGGGGGTAGGTGTTGGAATATGCTCAAATGAACTATTGACTATATTAGAAAGCTGGCTTCTTAACTTTCCAATATCTGTTATCTTGCTAAGACTAAACACAAAACCCCTTGGGACAGTGCTCTATTACCCTCTTCATGTAAGTGAATGTTGACTACATGACTTTATTACAATACCTCATAAAATCTTTCCCCAATTCAAATGAGTAGCCATTTTAAGTCTTTTTTTTTCTTTTCCGGGGGGCATATATTGTAAATGAGAAATCATGTTCAAACTATGCGATAGTAATCAGCCATCGTAATGTTCACAAGATTCACAATGTGATGGGCAATGCTATAAAAAACTGTTTAATTTAATTGTTTGAAAGGCTTCGCAATTCAATTTGGGGGGAGTTAATTATGTCTAAATGACGATACCTTGGGTAAGACAAATGACTCCGGCATCTTCACGGTGACCACAGTTGTTGTCTCCAAATTCCGGGTGCTGACAGTCCGCCAGGTTTTTCTTCGTCCCCTGAGCACACCACATCATCGAGCCAGATACGACCAGAACCCGCTCCAAATCGGGCAGAGCGAGGGCTCCAGAAGCTCCAGGAAAACCTAACATTCTGCAGACCACGTTGGCATCGTCCACGTCCCACGAATCATCACAGACAGTTCCCCATTCTCCGTTGTAAAGAACTTCAACGGTTCCCTCGGTACCATCGCTTCAAAAAGGCGTACTTCAACAGATGGCGGAGCATGTGTCGGTAGACCTACATCATAGAGGGAAAAAAGAGAGGAAAAAAAGAAGAAAAAATTATTTGCATAGCCCTCTCACAAATTGGTTTCACAGCACTTTACTTGTTATAAAGGTCGGGGAAATCAGTTATATAAATATGTCTTCATATGATTATTAAGGCTAGTGTGGGTGCTGTACAAATGTTCAGGGGCAGCTGATTCCAGAGGCGTGGTGAATAATAATGTAAACGCATTGTCCTTTATCACTGTGAATCTTCTCATACATCTGTCTCAATCCCATCCCCAACATCATTTGCTTTATGTAGGAATCATTAGGTTATAAAAGGATTACCACGCCTTCAAGCTCAGCTTATGTGGCTATCCTTCTTTATGATAATCTTTTGTTAGTATTACGATGTTAGTTTTTAACGTGATGATGTATATATTATAAGATTTGTTTATGATCATGATGTATCTTGTAATTAGCTTGCAATTAAAAAAAACGAGCATAAAGAGAGGAAAAAACCTCAAACCTCCTCCAAACCGAAGATGACGTGACCCAGCCTGATCGCACTGGGTATAAATTCAGGGATCATGTCATTCTTGGCGTGCATTACGTAGGAGATATCTTGGTGGAGAGAATTAGGAATATAAAAAGGCGACATTGTGGACTACACTTCCCCCTCCTTCTTATTACCTTCTCCAAAAGCACTAGTTGTTGCTTCAGGTTGTGGGTAACCATTAGTTGTCGCAGAGGGCGGGTACATCTGTCGGAGCTGTCACAGCTGCAGATACTGGCCTCAAGGTCCTCGAACGTAAACCCAAATCCAGGTGGAACCATCGTATTCGGGTCAATTTGTCCTGCTATGGCATCAGCGATGGCTTCATCCGCGCAGGTGTCTCCGGGTGGAAGGATACCAGCGAAAGGAGGTCCACAGTCGCGAGCCTGCTGCATCAGCGTAAGTGGACCTATGGTTACATTTGAACCAAGAATGAAGAACAAAAATGAATAAGTTGCGGCTCAGCTCTATATAGATGGCCGCTATTCGCGCCCAGATTTAGAGTAAGGATACATAATGAATTGGCTCTTTAAGGCATGTGACATTTATATAGTGGGTTAACGACACAGTAATTTCCTGGGGGGGGGTGGGTTCAGTAACCGTTATAAGTAAATGGCCGGTAAGAGACATGAATTACCAGAGTGATTTATTAGTGGTAATTCATAAAATAATTCAATATCAAGTCTTAAAATATGTTCGTTAATGTTAGTCATTAATAAATATGTGGCTGAATTGTCGGTAACAAACAATTGTTCAATTGAGAAGAAAAGGGTGTTTATTAATGGTAATTTAATAGTTCCATGTTCTCCTACCCCCTTCGGGACTCAGGATCAAGCATTGGGGGGGGGGGACGAACAAGAAATGTTCTTACCAGTGTCACGACTAAAGTGCGTTATTATTGTCGTCGTCATACAGCTAGTGACGCCTTCATCACACACCATCTCACCAGGGTTCGAACAAGGTATTTGACTGGGGTCCACGGGCAATGGGAAGGTTGGGTCGTCAGAAGTTGATTCGGAGCATTTCGTACAGGTAATGGCAGATCCTGCATTTGGAATATACATACCAAGTATGAACATACTGAGAAGAAAGACATAAGCAGGATCGGGTTTCTTTTTTTCTTTTCTTTTTCTTCTTCTTCTTCTTCTTCTTCTTCTTCTTCTGTATATTCTTCTTCTCCCTTACCACTGCTTCTTTTACTGCTACTTTTATCTTCGAATTCTACTTCTTAATTTTCTTCTCCCCTTTTTCCTCCTCTCTTTCTTCCTCTCTTTCTTCTTCTACTTCTGTTATTCTTCTTCTTCTACTACGAATAACACTACTAATACTATTTCGACTACTACTACTACTACTATATTTATTGGTAATACTACTATTTCTTCTCCTCTTTCTTCTTCTCTTCCTCCTTGTCCCTACTTTTGTTCGTTTCCATTGTTATACACTTCTTCATCTTTAACGTTTTTTAAACGATTGGACGAAATTCCTAAATAATGTAAAGTCTCAACTAGACTGAAGCTCCATATTTATAAAGTGGTCGTTTAGCAAATATACAATAACATGTTACGTATACATAAAAATACTAAAGAAATTATACTCATCACAAATATTGGTCAATACAGGGCATAGATGTAAAGTAGAGGAGTTTATGTGTTGTGGTCAATTGGATTAGGTCTCTAGATTTTGGAGTATATGGTCCGGGGCTCGAATCTCTGTCGCAGTACTTTCATTTTGCAGTACATTAATCTTTATTCGCCACAATCCACCAATGTGAAGCAAATGGGCACCTGGCAGAAATTTGGTTACTTTAAATCCTCTAGCGCTGTTACGCAGCCGTGCTAAAACGCAGGTTTTACTAATGGAGCAACAGGATTTACATTGTGCCAGAAAGGAGCAATAAACCAGATTCTACTATAAATATTTGATACATCTGTTTCACCCCAATCCCCAACATCACTTGCTTTTATGTTGGAATTATTAGGTTTAAGATTACCACGCCTTCAAGCTCAGCTTATGTGGCTATCCTTCTTTATGATAATCTTTTGTTAGTATTACGATGTTAGTTTTTAACGTTGATGATGTATATATTATAAGATTTGTTTATGATCATGATGTATCTTGTAATTAGTTTGCAATTTAAAAAAAAAACGAGCATGAATAAAGGAAAAAACCTCAAACCTCAACCAAACCGAAGATGACGTGACCCAGCCTAATCGCAATGGGGTATAAATTCAGGGATCATGTCATTCTTGGCTTGCATCAAGTAAGGGATGTCGTGGTGGAGAGAATTAGGAATATAAAAAAACGACATTGTGGACTACACTCCCCCCCCCTCCTTTTTATTACCTTCTCCAACAGCACTAGTTGTTACTTCAGGTTGTGGGTAACCATTAGTTGTTGCTTCAGGTTGTGGGTAACCATTAGTTGTCGCGGAGGGCGGGGTACATCTGTCGGAGCTGTCACAGACGCAGATACTGGTCTCAAGGTCCTCGAACGATAGCCCAAATCCAGGTGGAATAAACGTATTCGGATCAAATTGACTGGCGATGACATCGGTGATGGCTTCTCCCGCGCAGGTGTCTCCGGGTGGAAGGAAACCAGCGAAAGGAGGTCCGCAGTCGCGAGCCTCCTGCATCACCGTAAGTGGACCTATGGTTACAGTTGAACCAAGAATGAATGACATAAATGAATAGGTTGCGGCTCAGCTCTATATCGATGGCCGGTATACGCGCCCATATTTAGACTAAGGGATACAAAATGCATTGGTTCTGTAAGGCATGTGACGTTTATATAGTGGATTTACGACACAGTAATTTTCTGCGTGGGGGGGGGGGGGGGGGGGCTCAGTAGCCGTTGTAATTAAATGGTTTGGTACAACAGGTTTAACTCTTTGACTCAGGTTAAAAACAGGAATTATCAGAGTGATTTGCTAGAGGTAATTCATAAACAAACTTAATATCAAGTCTCAAAATATGTTCGTTAATTTGAGCCGCGTTTAATCATTTGGCCAAATTGTCGGTAATGAACTTGTTGAATTACGAAGAAAAGGGTATTTGTTAATGGTAATTTAATTATTTCCATGTTCTCTTACCCTCTTCGGGACTCCAGATTAAGCATAAGGGGCACGAACAAGAAATTTTGATTGAGAGGATACATCCATTTTCATTAAATGGTGTAACAACCCTGACACACGAGGAGGCACACGTATGCCTGCGTCAGTGACGCAGTGATGCAGTTTTTGACGCACCAAGTAAAATAAACAAAGTACCCACATTGATTCAAAACCTGTTCTGTGCAGACAATGTACTATAAACTTACTGACGTACGAGCTAAGAATTTTCACAGAATATTTATTAGATATGGTAATGACGCAATCGAAAAAACGCCTTGTGTGCAACGGGCATTATGTTCTTACCAGCGTCACGACTAAAGTGCATCGTCATCGTCGTCGTCATACAGCTAGTGACGCCTTCAACACACACCATCTCGCCAGGGTTCGAACAAGGCATTTGACTGGGGTCCACGGGCAATGGGAAGGTTGGGTCTAGAGAAGTTAGCTCGGAGCATTTCGTACAGGTAAGAGCAGATCCTACATTTGGAATATACATACCAAGTATGAGCATACTGAGAAGAAAGACAAGTGCAGGATCGGGTTTTTCCTTCATCTCTTTCTTTTCCTTCTTCTTCTTCTTCTTCTTCTTCTTCTACTTTTTCTTCTTCTACTTCTTCTTCTTCTTCTTCTTCTTCTTCTTTTTCTTCTTTTTCTTCTTTTTCTTCTTCTTCTCCTGTTATTCTTCTTCCTTTTCTACTACGAATGACACTACTAATACTATTTCGACTACTTCAACTACTACTACATGTATTGGTAGTAGTACTATTTATTTTCTTCTTCCTTCTCCTCCTCATCCTTGCCCCTATAATATTGTTCGTCTTCTTTGTTATAATCTTCTTCATCTTTATGGTTTTTTTTAACGATTGGAAGAAATTCCTAAATATTGTAAAGGCTCAACTAGACCGAAGTTCCATATTTATAAAGTTGTCGTTTAGCACATATACAATAAAATGTTACGTATACATACACATACAAAAAATTATACTCATTACAAATATTGGTCTATACAGGGCATAGATGTAAAGTAGAGGAGTTTATGTGTTGTGGTCAATTGGATTAGGTCTCTAGATTTGGGACTATATAGTCCGGGGCTCGAATCTCTGTCGCAGTACTTTCATTTGGCAGTACATTAATCTTTATTCGCCACAATCCACCAATGTGAAGCAAATGGGCACCTGGCAGGATATTGGTTACTTTAAATCCTCTAGCGCTGTTACGCAGCCGTGCTAAAACGCAGGTTATACTAATGGAACAATAAATGCCAGAAATGATCAATAAACCAGATTCTACTATAAATATTTTAAAGTACCTGATGATCAAGGTTAGAAGGCTTTTGTTGCAGTAGAAAAAACTACCGAGGTGCTATGATCTAAACAGTAAAATATGTTAGTATTTACGATAATGATGTATGAATAATAATTTGTTTATTTTAACGATTTACCTTGTAATTGGTTTGTAACGCTGGAATAAGACCATGAAGAAGAAAAAAAGAAGGAATAAAAAAACCTCCTCTTAACCGAAAATGACGTGGCCCAGCCTAATCGCAATGTGCGTATTTAATTCGGGGATCATGTCATCCTTGGCTTGCATCAAGCAGGGGATATCTTGGTGGAGAGTTTTAATAAACAAAAAGGTGAAATTCTGGTCTACACTCCCCCCTCCTTCGTATTACCTTCTCCAACAGCACTAGTTGTTGCTTCAGGTTGTGGGTAACCATTAGTTGTCGCAGAGGGCGGGGTACATCTGTCGGAGCTGTCACAGCTGCAGACACTGGCCTCAAGGTCCTCGAACGTCAGCCCAAATCCAGGTGGAAACATCGTATTCGGGTCAATTTGACCTGCTATGGCATCAGCGATGGCTTCATCCGCGCAGGTGTCTCCGGGTGGAAGGATACCAGCAAAAGGAGGTCCACAGTCGCGAGCCTGCTGCATCAGCGTAAGTGGACCTATGGTTACATTTGAACCAAGAATGAAGAACAAAAATGAATAAGTTGCGGCTCAGCTCTAAATAGATGGCCGCTATTCGCGCCCAGATTTAGACTAAGGTATACATAATGAATTGGCTCTTTAGGGCATGTGACATTTATATAGTGGGTTAACGACACAGTATATTCCTGCAGGGGGGGGGGGGGGTTCAGTAACCGTTATAAGTAATTGGCCGGTAAGAGACAGGAATTACCAGAATGATTTATTAGTGTTAATTCATAAACAAACTCAATATCAAGTCTTAAAATATGTTCGTTAATGTGAGTCATTATTAAACATTTGGCCGAATTGTCGGTAACTAACGGTAATTTAATTCTTGCCATGTTCTCATACCCTCTTCGGAACTCAAGATCAAGCATAGGGGGCACGAACAAGAAATTTTGATTGAGAGGATACATCCATTTTCATTAAATGGTGTAACAACCCTGACACACGAGGAGGCACACGTAGGACTGCGTCAGTGACGCAGTGTCGCAGTCATTGATGAACCAAGTAAAAGAGACAAAGTACACACATTGATTCAAACCGGATCTGTCTAGACAATGTGCTATAAACTTATGCTATGGTCACATTACCCAAAAGTTGCCTGCTCGGCGGCCGAGCGGCGAGTTTTTAACCAATTCTGCCCGGCGGCTGCCCGGCCACCGAGCGGCGCACAGTGGGCCAGGGAGGAACCAAAGTGCGCCAAAACTAAGTTTGGGTGATTTTTTTTTTTCAATTTTTTTCTTGCCCAGTTGAAAGGTAATACATAGAGGAATACCTCAGTGAAATATTTAATTACGGTATGCACAATAAGGGTATCAATTTACTACTTCAAACAGCAAAATCCTACATATTCACAATTTTAGTGCAAAAGTGACTTATTTTATAAATCTTTCAATTCAACATGAAGTTTTTAAGTTATTGATATGAATTTGCTCTCACATATTCCTGATAGTTCATTTCGTTGAATGAATGGGTTAAAATTAATAGAAACACAATCTTCATGATATATTATAGGGTAATTCACTGAAAAATTGACTCATTATCCATGTTTTTTATAAATCCAGAAGAAATGTTTAGATCTCCGCGGTGTACCGCTTAAATTTTAATACCACCATTTTTTCTGATGTCTAAGCTTTAAGTTGATACCAAATTTGGCTGCCCGATCTTGCCCGTTGTTATGTTAGAGCCGATTTCCCTTGCCACATTGCCTCGAAAAATGTGGGTTTTTGGAGTCCGCGGCTGAATCATGAAGGATTCGTGGTCATAAATCACGGCGCGAGGGGGCGCGTGACACTTGTTCTGACACCGCGGACCAAAATAAACACATTTTTCGGAGCAATGTTGCAAGGAAAACGGCTCTAACATAATAACGGGCAGAATCGGGCAGCCAAATCTGGTATCAACTTAAAGCTTAGACATCAGAGAAAATGTTGGTAATAAAATTTAAGCGAAAATCCCTGGAAATCCAAACATTTTCTCTGGATTTATAAAAAATAAATCCCCAAACATGAGTTTTGGCGCACTTTGGTTCCTCCCTGGCCCACTGTGCGGCGGCCGCCCAGGCACCGCTCGTTTTTAGGGCATCGCTCGGTCGCCGCTGAAGTTTAGGCGCGGAGTTAAAATTTGGGCGGCACCTGCTCACTTTTCACTCGCCGCCCAAAATACGCTCGTTGCCTGGGCGGTCGCCGCCCGGGCTCCGATCTAATCGCTGGGCGATGCCTAATTCCAGCAGCGACCGAGCAGGCTACTGATCGATCGGTCGCTGCTCTGATTTGTGACCATAGCTTTACTGACGTACGAGCTATACAGGGCTTTCGCAGAATATAATAGATATGGTAATGACGCAATCGAAAAAACGCATCGTGTGCAACGTGCATTACGTTCTTACCAGCGTCACGACTAAAGTGCAGTATTATTGTCGTCGTCATACAGCTAGTGACGCCTTCATCACACACCATCCCACCAGGATTCGAACAAGGTATTTGACTGGGGTCCACGGGCAATGGGAAGGTTGGGTCGTCAGAAGTTGATTCGGAGCATTTCGTACAGGTAATGGCAGATCCTGCATTTGGAATATACATACCAAGTATGAACATACTGAGAAGAAAGACATAAGCAGGATCGGGTTTCTTTTTTTCTTTTTTTCTTTTTCTTCTTCTTCTTTTTCTTCTTCTTCTTCTTCTTCTTCTTCTTCTTCTTTATATTCTTCTTCTACTTTTTCATCTTCTACTTCTTCTTCTTCTTCTTTATATTCTACTTCTCCTTTACCACTGCTTTTTTTAATGGTACTTTCTTCTTCCCATTCTACTTCTTAATTTTCTTCTTCCCTTTTTCCTCCTCTGTTTCTTCCTCTTTTTCTTCTTCTTCTCCTGTTATTCTTCTTCTTTTTCTACTACGAAAGACACTACTAATACTATTTCGACTACTACTACTACTATATTTATTGGTAATACTACTTTTTCTTCTCCTCTTTCTTCTTCTCTTCTTCCTTGTCCCTACTTTTGTTCGTTTCCATTGTTATACTCTTCTTCATCTTTAACGTTTTTTAAACGATTGGACGAAATTCCTAAATAATGTAAAGTCTCAACTAGACTGAAGCTCCATATTTATAAAGTGGTCGTTTAGCACATATACAATAACATGTTACGTATACATAAAAATACTAAAGAAATTATACTCATCACAATTATTGGTCAATACAGGGCATAGATGTAAAATAGAGGAGTATATGTGTTGTAGTAGTGTTGTGGTCAAGTGGATTAGGTTCTCTAGATTTGGGACTATATGGTCCGGGGCTCGAATCTCTGTCGCAGTACTTTCATTTTGCAGTACATTAATCTTTATTCGCCACAATCCACCAATGTGAAGCAAATGGGCACCTGGCAGGATATTGGTTACTTTAAATCCTTTAGCGCGGTAACGACAGCCGTGCTAAAACCCAGGTTATACTAATGGAGCACCAGGAGTTACATTGTGCCAGAAATGATCAATAAACCAGATTCTACTATAAATATTTTAAAGTACCTGATGATCAAGGTTAGAAGGCTTTTGTTGCAGTAGAAAGAACTACCGAGGTGATATGATCTAAACAGTAAAATATGTTAGTATTTACGATAATGATGTATGAATAATAATTTGTTTATTTTAACGATTTACCTTGTAATTGGTTTGTAACGCTGGAATAAGACCATGAAGAAGAAAAAAAGAAGGAATAAAAAAAACCTCCTCTTAACCGAAAATGACGTGGCCCAGCCTAATCGCAATGTGCGTATTTAATTCGGGGATCATGTCATCCTTGGCTTGCATCAAGCAGGGGATATCTTGGTGGAGAGTTTTAATAAACAAAAAGGTGAAATTCTGGTCTACACTTCCCCCTCCTTCTTATTACCTTCTCCAACAGCACTAGTTGTTGCTTCAGGTTGTGGGTAACCATTAGTTGTCGCAGAGGGCGGGGTACATCTGTCGGAGCTGTCACAGCTGCAGATACTGGCCTCAAGGTCCTCGAACGTCAGCCCAAATCCAGGTGGAAACATCGTATTCGGGTCAATTTGACCTGCTATGGCATCAGCGATGGCTTCATCCGCGCAGGTGTCTCCGGGTGGAAGGATACCAGCGAAAGGAGGTCCACAGTCGCGAGCCTGCTGCATCAGCGTAAGTGGACCTATGGTTACATTTGAACCAAGAATGAAGAACAAAAATGAATAATTTGCGGCTCAGCTCTATATAGATGGCCGCTTTTCGCGCCCAGATTTAGACTAAGGGATACATAATGAATTGGCTCTTTAGGGCATGTGACATTTATATAGTGGGTTAACGACACAGTAAATTCCTGCAGGGGGGGGGGGGGGGTTCAGTAACCGTTATAAGTAATTGGCCGGTAAGAGACAGGAATTACCAGAATGATTTATTAGTGTTAATTCATAAACAAACTCAATATCAAGTCTTAAAATATTTTCGTTAATGTGAGTCATTGTTAAACATTTGGCCGAATTGTCGGTAACAAACGGTAATTTAATTCTTGCCATGTTCTCCTACCCTCTTCGGAACTCAAAATCAAGCATAAGAGGCACGAACAAGAAATGTTGATTGAGAGGATACATCCATTTGCATTAAACGATGTAACAACCCTGACACACGAGGAGGCACACGTAGGACTGCGTCAGTGACGCAGTGATGCAGTTTTTGACGCACCAAGTAAAAGAGACAGTACCCACATTGATTCAAACCTGATCTGTGCAGACAATGTGCTATAAACTTACTGACGTACGAGCTAAGGAAAACAGAATAATTATATTAGATATGGTAATGACGCAATCGAAAAAACGCCTTGTGTGCAACGGGCATTATGTTCTTACCAGCGTCACGACTAAAGTGCATCGTCATCATCGTCGTCATACAGCTAGTGACGCCTTCATCACACACCATCTCACCAGGGTTCGAACAAAGTATTTGACTCGGGTCCACGGGTATTGGGAAGGTTGGGTCTCGAGAAATTAGCTCGGAGCATTTCGTACAGGTAATGGCAGATCCTGCATTTGGAATATACATACCAAGTATGAACATACTGAGAAGAAAGACATAAGCAAGATCGGGTTTCTTTTTTTCTTTTTTTCTTTTTCTTCTTCTTCTTCTTCTTCTTCTTCTTCTTCTTCTTCTTCTTCTTCTTCTTCTTCTTCTTCTTCTGTATATTCTTCTTCTGCCTTACCACTGCTTCTTTTACTGCTACTTTTTTCTTCCAATTCTACTTCTTAATTTTCTTCTCCCCTTTTTTCCTCCTCTCTTTCTTCCTCTCTTTCTTCCTCTCTTTCTTCTTCTACTTCAGTTATTCTTCTTCTTCTACTACGAATAACACTACTAATACTATTTCGACTACTACTACTACTATATTTATTGGTAATACTACTATTTCTTCTCCTCTTTCTTCTTCTCTTCCTCCTTGTCCCTACTTTTGTTCGTTTCCATTGCTATACTCTTCTTCATCTTTAACGTTTTTTAAACGATTGGACGAAATTCCTAAATAATGTAAAGTCTCAACTAGACCGAAGCTCCATATTTATAAAGTGGTCGTTTAGCACATATACAATAAAATGTAAAGTATACATACACATACTAAAAATTAAAAATATACTCATTACAAATATTGGTTAATACAGGGCATAGATGTAAAGTAGGGGAGTATATGTGTTGTAGCAGTGTTGTGATCAAGTGCAGTAGGTCTCTAGATTTTGGACTATAAGGTCCGGGGCTCGAATCTCTGTCGCATTACTTTCATTTTGCAGTACATTAATCTTCATTCGCCGCAATCCACCAATATGTGAAGCAAATGGGCACCTGGCATGAAATTGGTTACTTTAAATCCTCTAGCACTGTAACGACAGCCGTGCTAAAACCCAGGTTATACTAATGGAGCAACAGGATTAACATTGTGCCAGAAATGAGCAATAAACCAGATTCTACTATAAATATTTTAAAAGTACCTGAGGAACAAGGTTAGAAGGCTTTTATAGTAGAAAGAACTACCGAGGTGATATGATCTAAAAAGTAAAATATGTTAGTATTTCAATGTAAGTATATAACGATGATGATGTATGAATTACAGTTTGTTTATCATCACGATTTACCTTGTAATTAGTTTGCAATTCTGGATAAAGACCGTGAAGAAAGGAAAACAACTCAAACCTCCTCCAAACCCAAGATGACGTGACCCAGCCTAATCGCACTGGGGTATAAATTCAGGGATCATGTCATTCTTGGCGTGCATTACGTAGTATATCTTGGTGGAGAGAATTATAAATAGGCGACATTGTGGACTACACCCCCCCCCCCTCCTTCGTATTACCTTCTCCAACAGCACTAGTTGTTGCTTCAGGTTGTGGGTAACCATTAGTTGTCGCAGAGGGCGGGGTACATCTGTCGGAGCTGTCACAGCTGCAGATACTGGCCTCAAAGTCCACGAACGTCAGCCCAAATCCAGGTGGAACCATCGTATTCGGGTCAATTTGACCTGCTATGGCATCAGCGATGGCTTCATCCGCGCAGGTGTCTCCGGGTGGAAGGATACCAGCGAAAGGAGGTCCACAGTCGCGAGCCTGCTGCATCAGCGTAAGTGGACCTATGGTTACATTTGAACAAAGAATGAATGACAAAAATGAATAAGTTGCGGCTCAGCTCTATATAGATGGTCGCTATTGATTTGCGCCCAGATTTAGACTAAGGGATACATAATGAATTGGCTCTTTAAGGCATGTGACATTTATATGGTGGGTTAACGGCACAGTAATTTTCTAGGGGGGGGGGTCAAGTATTCAGTGTAAGTAATTGGCTGGTAGGACAGTTTTAAATCTTTGATTCAGGTTAAAAACAGGAATTATCAGAGTGATTTGTTAGTGGTAATTCATAAAATAACTCAATATCAAGTCTTAAAATATGTTCGTTAATTTTAGTCATTAATAAATATGTGGCCGAATTATCGGTAACAAACAATTGTTCAATTGAGGAAAAATGGGTGTTTATTAATGGTAATTTAATTATTTCCATATTCTCCTACTCTCTTCGGGACTCAGGATCAAGCATTGGGGGGACGAACAAGAAATGTTCTTACCAGCGTCACTACTAAAGTGCGTTATTATTGTCGTCGTCATACAGCTAGTGACGCCTTCATCACACACCATCTCACCAGGGTTCCAACAAGGTATTTGACTGGGGTCCACGGGCAATGGGAAGGTTGGGTCGTCAGAAGTTGGTTCGGAGCATTTCGTACAGGTAATGGCATATCCTGCATTTGGGAGAAATATATCAAGTATGAGCATACTAAGAAGATAGAAAAGTACAGAATAGAAGTTTTGTTCTTCTTCTTCTTTTTCCTATTCTACTTCTTCATTTTCTTTTCCTCTTTTCCCTCTCCTCCTACTCTGTTGTTCTCCTTTTACTTTTTGCTATTTTTCTTCTTCTTCTTCTTCTTCTTCTTCTTCTTCTTCTTCTTCTTCTTCTTCTTCTTCTTTTTCTTCTTATATTACTACTTATATTACTACTACTACTACTATACTACAACAACTAGCGGTAGTACTACTATTTATTTTTCTTTTATTCTCCTCCTCCTTCTTCCTATTCGTGTTTGTCTTCTTTGTCTTCCTCGTCTTCATCTGTATGACTTTCCTTAACGGTTTGAAGAAATTATATATATTTGTAAGGCTCAAATTGACCGAAGTACGATATTTATAAAGTGGCCGTTTAGTTCATACAATAACATGTTAAGTATACATACACATATTAAAACTAAAATAATACTCATGAAAAAATGTTGGATAATACGCAGCATAGATATACAATTAAGGTGTATATGTATTGTAGAAGTGTTTTGGTTCAATAGAAATTCAGCTCTTAATGTAATTTATTATCGAAGAACAATACCTATATTCAGAAGAAAGTAGTTACATATTAATATTTTCAGGCCGATAGAGTGATAGATAGGAAGATGAAATGTCGACTGCGCTGCAGTTTCTTATGACTCAAATATACATTGACTATTTGTATTTTATTGCACCAATAGCAACATCATTATTTCAAATGGGCATATATTATCTGTCTTGAATGTGTATAAAAAGGGTACAATAGACAAAATAATGAGCGACTCAGGGGACAGGGTATAATGATTTAGCTTCATTAGCAAATCATTTTTCTTTCCTTAATTAAAAAAAAATTGCAGTGACTAGTGACTATTACATATGCTATTCATATAATTTTATAATGTATAATGTCTATCTATCTAAAGTATCTTTTCCCGGTTCGGAGGTTGATTGCAACATCTCTCTATTTCACTCTATCTTCTGCCATGCTGGTGCACTCTTGCAGTCTTAGTCCACTCCAGTTCTTGACATTCTTTTTCCAGTTGATTCTGGGTCTCCCTCTCGGTCTACCTTGTTCCAATACATCCTTTAACAGGCTTTGGTGTCTTTTAACATGACCAGAGTATATGATTTTTCTCTCATTAACTAATCATACTAGTTGCAATTTGTTTACGCCCTGCCATGTGCAATATCTCTTTGCTGGTTTTCATTCGTGCAATTTACAAAGTAAATTCACGAAAGAAAATATATTACAAATCTATAAATATATCATAGTCATTCAATGTAGAATGTATCAAGTGACATTACAGTTGATTAATTACTTAATAAATCCATTTTTTCTACTTCTATGCTGTTACACCTCTTCCTCCATATCGCTGTTTCTTTTTCTCTTTGTTTTGCCTCGTCTTACCTCTTATCTCTCTCTCTCTCTCTCTCTCTCTCTGTATCGCTTTGTATCCTTCATATTATTGAATGACTTTGATATATTTATAGATTCCTTTCGTGAATTTACAAATTCAGTCTTTGGGCTATTTTTAGACTATTTTTAATAAATACCATTTCGATACAGTAAATCATTCATGTTATTGGTACGTCTATGTCGTATAAAGGTATCATTTCTTCAGACTCATTTCAAAATCACTTGCAGCTACATGGATAAACACTGTCATCGATGACACAAGCTTTCTATTATTAAAGGCCGATTTTAATTCATATTTTGGATAATTATCTAAGATTACGAGATTTGTTTATTTACCATTTTCAAACATTCATGTATATGTACCAACAAAGAAGTCCATATCATATCACTAGTACACTGACAGAGGCGAAATAGCAAAGTGGTAGAGCAATGGACTCCTAGGCGGGATGTCCCGGGTTACGAAACAAGTTGATACGCTAGTGCCCTTTGGTTAGACATTCATCCTCATTACCAAGTCCCTCGGAGAGGACTTAAGCCGTCGTTCCCCTAGTTACTTACTTATAATCATACACATGCTTTGGTAGCAGTCTGGTTAAACCAACCAGACATCCAACCAATTATCATCCACACACTTCGGATGAAATTACCGTGTGTCAAACATCTGAGAAAAAACATTTCAACACTGTATATTTCATTTTTTTTTCATTTCAAAGACTTTATTTTCTGCAATCAAACAAATCAATAATTATACAACAAATATGGATAATTATATAAAACATAAGGTATGCAAACAATATACAAAATATAGAAACAAATGTATAATACATGAGTAAGAGTAAATTTATACATTGGGCCATTGCGTGTATAAAGAAAGAAAGCAGAAGGTCGCCGTTATAAGCAAAAGCTTGAGCAGACGGTCAACCGAGCTAAGATAAAAATGAGTTGTGAAATATTGGCAAAGCAACAAGAAGAGGGGGGCCATGATACTCAAATGATATATATTACAATTAAATGTGAATATAAACAGTTGGATTCAATATAAATAATTATAGAATTAGCATATGAATCTCATCATCTTTATAAGGCTACTAATTATACGTTAATGACAGAAATAAGAGAGAAACTAAACAAAAACAAGGGTGCGAGTGGTGCGTGTGTGTGCAAGTGCAAGTGTCCTCATGCGCCAAAATGTTGAATCATCGGTATTACTATGTAATGTCAGACCAAAATTTAATGTAGTTTCTAAAGTTTTACAAAGAACGCTTTATATATATATATTTTTTTTTTTATCTTTATACATTATATTTTGAAATAATGTGTTTTTTTAGTGTAGCTTTAAATGAATACAGAGATGTACACTGTTTAATATGTCTAGGGAGTGCATTCCAAATGTCTGGTCCGTGATATCTTATGGACTTATGCGCTAACAAAGTTTTAGGATTGTGTAAATGAAAATCAGTACAATTACGCGTTGGGTATGAGTGAACATGGGAATTAGGAATAAATACGTCATGAAAAAGAGGAAGTGAATTTTGTGTGTATTTAAACATACAGATTGCTGTTTGATATAAGTGCAAATCACTCACTTTTAAAATGTTTAATCTATAAAATAACGGATTTGTATGAGCTAAGTAATTAGAATGAGTACAAATCCTAAGTGCTCTTTTTTGCAAAAGAAAAATTATATTAATCTTAGTTATACTACAGTTCCCCCAAACTGTATTACAGTATGTAAAATAAGGTAACACTAATGCATTATATAATGTATAAAGTATTTTCTCGGGTACAAGGTCCCTTATTTTACCAATTACTCCAACTGCCCTTGAAATTGATGTTGTAATATTATTTACATGATTATTCCAAGTAAGTTTTGAATCCAAAGTTATACCTAAAAATTTTGTCGATTTCCTTTCAACTATAGAAATATCATCAATAACAATGTTTATAACCTGATCAAAGTGTGTTTGGGAAGCACAAAAATTTATAAAACATGTTTTATCTAAATTAAGGGACAATTTATTGCATTTAAACCATGTTGAGATTTTAACTAATTCATTATTGAGAGTATAAATTAGAGTATTCAAGCATTTATGAGAACAAAATATGTTAGTGTCATCTGCGAAAAGCACGTAAGTAAGAAGTGGTGATGACTTTACTATGTCATTAATATAAATAAGAAAAAGAAGGGGGCCTAAAATTGATCCTTGTGGAACACCACATAACACATTTAAGCTGGGGGAATTTACTGACTGAAATGAAACAAATTGCTTTCGATTAACTAAATAATTATTAAACCATTTTAAGGCTGTGCCTCGTATACCATAATGAGTAAGTTTTTGCAACAAAATGTTATGATTCATGGTGTCAAAAGCTTTTGACAGGTCCATAAATACCCCAATTATATGTTCCTTATTATTAAGTGTTTGAGTTATTTTATCACAAGATTGTATCAAAGCATAATCAGTAGAAAAACCTTTTCGAAATCCAAACTGATTGCAAATAAGAGTATTATTTTCTTGTAAAAAATAATAAAGACGTTTATAAACAATTTTTTCTAAAATCTTGGAAATGACCGGCAATAGCGAGATAGGACGATAATTTTTAATTTGAGTTAAATCATCTTTTTTATAAATAGGAATCACTTTGGCTATCTTTAAGGAGTCCGGGAAAATGCCTGTCGAAAGTGATAAATTACAAATATGAACCAGGGGAGAGGCCAAACAATAAATAATTTTCTTTAATAAATACACACTTATTCCATCATAACCGCATGATCTACTCATCTTAAACGATCGAACTATCTCTAATATTTCATTTTCATTCACTGGAATAAAAAATAATGAATTTTCATTAGCATCAGATAAATAATCCTTAAAGTTTTCATTTGTGTGTATTGTTGAGGCTAAACGTGGACCTATATTAACAAAAAAGTTATTGAAAGCAGTAGCAATTGAATGAGGGTCCGTGATTTCATTACCATTTTCAACTATTATATCAGAGCATACTTTCTTTTTAGTTTTTAAGAGATCATTAATAGTTTGCCATAATACCTTTACATTCCCTTGATTAGATTCTATTTTATTTGAATAATACCGTTTACGTGATACACGAATTAAAGTTGTTAATCTATTTCTATAATGCTTATATCTATCTTTATTCTGAGCAGTTGGTTTACGCAATGATATTTTATACAAACGATTGCGAGTTAAAATTGATTGCATTAACCCCTGAGTAATCCAGGGCTGTTTTATACTTATATTATCTTTTTTTTTAATAAATGGCATATTCTTATCTATATAAAAAGAGAGTTTATGCAAAAAGTTTTGATATGACAAATTAGCATCTTCAACCGAGAATATCTCGCGCCATTGTTCTTTGGACAAATCAAAAATTAAAGAATCAATAGTTTGTTCTGTTTCTTTCCTCTTTTTAACGAAAATATTTTTCCTAGTTTTCTCACTAATGACATTATAGCATTTAACAAAAATGGGTAGATGATCTGATATATCTGAGTACAAAATACCATTTAAATGTTCTGCATGTATGACATTTGAGAATATATTATCAATTAATGTTTCACTTACACTATCAATTCTAGTAGGTTTAGAAATATGGGGATAACAAGAATATAATAACATAGTATTATAAAATTTCAATATATTATTGTTTGTTTTGTTAATTAAGTCTAAATTATAATCACCCATTAAATATATGTGTTTATTTTCCTGCGATATCTTATTCAAAACGGAATCTATTTGATTTATATCATGTTACTGCGAAATTTGTGATGTTATGATTTAATATTATATTGTGCTGAACAGCTATAGGCTTAATAGTTTGAACATATTTGTGGCTTACACCCAGTAAATAAGATCGATTGATTGATCTCTGTAAGCCACAAATATGATCAAACTATTGAAATTTCTCCCAGGAAGCATTGCATTTATAAAAGCTATAGGCTTGTAAGGATGGTAAAGATAAAATGAGTAAGATAAAGTTGTGAGTATAGGTCTACCATTAAGCATTTATTTAATTGATTCTATGAGACTTTCATATATATATTTTTAATACTAACGTTCGTTTTGTCAATTTTTTTTTCTTCATCTTCTTCTTTTCTACTACTTTTAGTTCTTCGTTTTCTTTCTGGTCCCAATGGAAGACCGGCTGCATTATGCAAGTGCAATCAGAAATCGGCTATCCTGCCGTCTGTTTCTCTGTTTTATAAAAAATATTTCGGTGTACATTCTTTCGTTCTCAATATATTTTCTTCCCTCTAATGTTTCTTACTTATGTAAACTGTATATCATGTATAATAATCTATGATCATGAATCATGATCTGAAATGGTCCCACAAACCTATAAGATACTTAGGTCACTACATATATTTTAATAATAATGAAACTCTAAAGATGGACTGGGAGCAGAAGTTGATAAAATTGAGGAACATTCTTGATAGCTGGACAAAAGAAGCTAAACCATTTTTGGAAGAGTCACGGTACCGAAAAGTCTAGCTCTTAGCCAAGTTACTCACTTGATCATGGTTGATTCCATCCCTCCAAACTGTTTGAAGTTGATAGAAGGCATTATATTCAAATTTATTTGGAGTGGGAAAACAGAAAAAATCAAAAGGGTTTCTCTTATGGAAGACTACAGTAAAGGTGGTATAAAAATACTTGACATACAAAGGCAATTGTTCAGCTTCCGACTGAAATGGTTAGGTAGATTTTTCAATGAGAGTAATGGAGCGTGGAAAACATTTTTTTCTTACTGGTTCAACTTATTGGGAAGCATCAAGCTACTGCTGAACTGCTCTTATAATATAACCACACTTAATGATATTCTAGTTCAAAAGAAAATTCCGTCATTTTACGTAGAAATCTTAAAGGCATGGGAAATGATTAGATACTGCACTACAGTGAAAGATGTTTGTATATCTATACATGAACCAGTTAAAGTTTCAGATCAGATTATTTGGCACAACAAACATGTGGTGTATGATAATCAGTCGCTCTTTTATAAAGGCTGGTATGACAGTGGTCTAGTGTATTTAGGAGACCTTTTTACGAGAGATGGCTTTCGGTCAACAGAATATATTAGATCGCAGGTGCATTCCAAACGAAAATGCAATGCAATGTTTGACTATGCAAGACTTAAACGAGCGATACCTCCTGTATGGGTCAATAGTTTAAAAGAAGAATTTATGCATGATTATACTAGACAAGAAAATGAAAACAATGTTCCATATCTGTTGGTGGCAAATAAGGTAAAACATGTTACTGATATAAGTAGCAATCGTTTCTATAAATTCCTTCGAGAACTGTATTAACTAACACATGTTGCCTTTATTGGGGAAAAAAACTTAATGTAGATATTGATTGGTCTAAGGTATTCAAGCGTAATCTTGCTCAAATTAGAGAAAGCAAATTACGAGAGTTTAATTTGAAATTACTGTATAACCTATTGCCAGTAAGAAGTAATCTTTTCAAATGGGGAATATCCAATGACGATGTATGCCCAACATGTAATATAAAAGAGGATATGAATCACGCATTTATAGAATGCAAACTAATTGAGCCCTTTATTAAACATATCAAATAAATATTAAGAGATATATACAAAGTAAGGATACTGACGCTCAATATCCAACACCTACTCAAAATAGATTGTGAAAGTCATTGTATATTATTCTTTACAATAGCATTTTGGACCATTTATAAATTGATTGTTAAACGAAACATAACTGGGATAGACAAAAGAAAAGTTGCTTCTAAACAAAATCTCCATAGAGAAATTATAAAAAGAATGGAAAGTAAATCAAACTTAAAGATGAACAGAAAGCTTTTACCAAAATAACTGTTGGGTGTTATTTAAGAAAAGAAAAGAAAACAAAAAAAAAAGAAAAAAAAAGAAAAAAAGAAAGGGAATCAAAACTATCAGTATAATTTGTATGTTAATTATGATTCAATTGCTTTGCAAAGCAAAACTTAATTTCAATTCTTTGTTATGACAATAATAATGTTTTTGCGATTATGTAAATTTGATTTGTAGTATTGTATCTTTGAATGTAACCATGTATATATAATCAATAAATCCTCTGATGAGGCAAAGAAAAAAAAAAGTATAATAATCTACACCCACAACAAAAAGTGAGTCATTTGACTCATTTAAGCATAATTTTCGTGAGTCAGGTGTAAATTGACTCATTAGTAACAACCAATGAGTCTCTATTGACTCATTTATATTTCACCAGTGTGTCAATCATGAGCTGACGCATTTGCAACATGCTTCGACTGACTCACATGGTCGTAAAAAATGAGTCAAGATCGACATAAGAGCATTTTAGAAGAAAAAAGTGAGTCAACTTGAAAGTGAGGCTGTATGCATGCGCGCGCATGCTTTCGTGACGTCATCCAAAATGCGAATTCTCGAGCCATATTTGAATTCCCGATCGACGACTGCAGCTAGTGAAAAATTGGTACGCATAATTATTCATATGGTTTTAAACGATGATTTTTATGACTGGATTCGTGGGCTGAATCTTCTGATTATTATACAAATGATGCATGCGTTCATTTTACGATATCCGCACTCGAGTTGATGAGGCTGTGTGTAACTTAACTATAGATTACATAGACTATCGCACGAAGCCGTGTCGAATGAAAACATGCATGATCTTGCATCATTGTTTTATACAACGAAACTCCTAGATCCTTGTTATTTCATGTAAAACGAATTAATTCAAGATTGTTTCGTGACAGTATGGGTGACAAATAAATCTCAAGTTAAGGCTTAATTTAGTGCGTACAAAGTAGATTTTTCAGATTCGGGTAGCGGGACCACCGATTACATCGCTAAAATGTGATATTTTAGGATATATTTTCCATTGCAAATGTGGACAGTGACTCTGGCATGGTATGGTATGTGTGTGATAGGCCTAGGGAGTAGGGCTATCTAGGGGCCTATATGTCATGATGTGATTATGCTATTATTAGGGTGTCTGATCGCGCACCCGATGTTGTGTGCTAAAATCTTTCCCATAGAGATTGCACACATCCCTATGTGGTCTACATGTGTAGTGATATGGATACAGGTGTTGTACACATACATGTTACACATACATGTTTCCACTGCTTTCTTGAGTGTGTGTATGCAAATATGCACATATCCACTGCACCTTGTGGAAGCCATGACCTAAACAATAGTAAACACTTCCATGAGCATGCATGGGCAATCAGGCATGAATATATGAATAAATGTACATGGACAGTGTATGCAGAGAAGGGATGTTGGTATGTTAGGAGAGGGACACATGTTTTGGGCTCTGAGAAAGGAGGTACTGATATAGGGAGAAGACTCCACCCACAACAAAAAGTGAGTCACCCTTACTCAAATTGATGAGTCACTGGTTTGTCCGTACAGCGAAACACTTGAAGGATCATGTGAGTCACTATGACTCGATACAAATGAGTCTTATTTATCTAAGACTCACTTCAAGTGAGTCTTAGAGACTCATTTGTATCGAGTCATAGTGACTCACATGATCCTTCAAGTGTTTCGCTGTACGGACAAACCAGTGACTCATCAATTTGAGTAAGGGTGACTCACTTTTTGTTGTGGGTGTATGTTTAAAAATGTTGTTATTTTTGTATTATCTTTTTTTTAAATAAATATATATGACGGAAATTAAATCAAACAAACTAAGTTAACTGAGCATTTCTAACTTACCAGAGGCTACGTAAGCCGTCAGGATTGAAAGCAGCAGGAGGATCTTCATATCCTTCTGATATGAGCAGTTTCGCCTTCGAAGTCTGGATCTGGAATCCCTCGTCCAAAACAAATCTTGTGCACTTTCGGATATCTCCTTCAGTTGATGAACGGCGCGAAGTGAGTGACGCGATTCGAAAGTGCGGTGGTATATAACAACTTGAATTCGCTGTGCATGATAGTGATAAACTTGCATCGACTTTACTACATATGAAATCGAAACCGAAATCGAAACCCCGCCCCAAAACAGTGACCTAGTTACGGGGGAGACTAGGGCACTCAGCCCCCATATAGAATACCGAGGGGGGAATTGAGAAAAAAGAGCCCCCTCAATAGCTGGACTCGCGTTACGCCACTTAACTTTTACATGGCATCATCTTATTGGACGATAATGTCGAACCAATCACAACCCTCTAGATTTCCCGGTAGTTTTGCAGTTACAAACCCTTGTCGGTCGTTGTGATTAACAGTCCCAGGGTCTCTGGCAGAGGTAGGCACAGTTCAAGACTTTGTGGAAGTGTACTAAGTGCCAGATAAGAGTCTGTCCCTACAGATGACCCTGAAAGTCCCGCCGCGCCCCGCGAAGGTCAGGAGGAAACTTGTAGCTGGGCCTATCGATGACACGGGGGCGTGCAAGCAAGATTGTGCTTGTCTTTGTAAACATGAATTATTGAAGATTATTAAGAAATAAGAAAATATTTTGATAAAACATGACCTAGTTTGGGGGATTTTTCGCCAACACAGTTTCTCTCCTTACTTTTGAATTGTGCATGGACGTTGGTTAAATATTTTATAAATATATATATGCCGTAAAATGAAAACCTCTCGTGTCTCCGTATAATAATAATACTAATAATGATAATTATGTCTTGTTTACCCTGGGTAGCCACATCAGTATTAATATTGTTCTTCCTGTGGGACCTGCACTCATGCACATATTGCTCCGATTGTCTCATTTTCGCTCGCTGGAACATTGCCAGCACAAACCACTGACCTCTACCTCCTGGACGGATCATCGCCCATTCCCATTCACTATAATTATGTTACGTACTAAAAGGCTGTATTGTCTGACCGTTCATGAATATTCATGTTTTTGCTTACCTCGGCAAAATGTTTGCTTTTACTAAATGGAAAAATTACGGTGGGGGGGGGGGGGTTGGATGAAATGGACATAATGAACCAAGCAAAAGTGATCTATGATAATTCATGCTTCTTATCCTTCGTGTGCTTGACCTATAATCTCAAAATCGCTTGGCAAACTGAGTCCAACGTTCGACTTGTTTCACATGTGTATTATAGGCAATGACGAGCTTGCAACCTATTTTGATCAAATTACGGTGGGTGAACTTCCAAAAGTCAATGGGACATGAGGTTCCAATGAAAGAGCTAGTGATAACGTACGTCGGGGTGGATGTGCTTTTCGTTTAAACAAAAAATCAATTTTTAACGATTTTTTTTTTTTACAATTCCATAGGCTAACATGTATGGCTGCTAACTCTGACGATAGGGGGCGTTGTGAAATGAGACTAAACGGAGCTATATGATTATTGAAATTAATATTTGCTTTTTGTTTTGTATTTTGACTGTGTTGTAAAGTAGGCATGAAAGCATTTCGAAATACTTTTGGGTTGCAATAAACAGTTGTTGCCTTCGGGTGTGTATACATCTCATTTTCACTTTATCAAGGATACCAAAATTGGTAAAGACATGATGCAATTGGATCCCTTCAACAACCGAAAGTCTATATCACGTCTCTGCTTCAACCGAACTTCAGAATGAAGGTCAGATTAATTGCAGGTTGATATGATTAATAACAAGATCAAGTGCGTACCCGCATGTATCTCGAAATGTTTCGGAAGGAAAATAAAGAGAGGGAGAGAGTCTTTCCAGATTAATTACAAGCAGGGTGATCATTTACGGTGTGATGGTGTAGGATTATCGTGGTCGAGTGGTTTACGGCACTTGACTGGAGATGCAAAGGTCATGGGTTCGAATCCCGACGTGGCACTAATATCCTTTGGCAAGATATGAACCTGCACTTGCTACTCTCCACCCAGGTGTTAAATGGATACCCGGTAAGATGCGACCGTCATTGTTGGTCAAACAGTTTTTGAGCGTCAAGTAACGCCTGGTTGGAATGCTTCATAGGGAGTGGAAATTGTGCACACAGTTTGTGCGGGCAAGTATTGAATCCAATGACCGGGGTAATAGTATATCTCTTAAGCGCTTAAAGACCTTTGTAATAAGCGCTATGTAAAAGCGGAATATTATTGTGATAAGAATGGGGGTTTCCCCTTGTTCCAAAGAAAGCAAGTTCTATTCTGAAATAATAGTCATCACGATTTTATTGTAGAAATCATGTAGAGGAGACTGACTAGACAGACCAAACAAAACATTGCATTACTGCCCAGATGTTCCAAAATAGCTTCATTTCCTAAGCCTAAAATCCGATCCTTTTTTGTTTGTTCTAGTGTTAATAGCTCTAGTCAGCCATGGTTTATCATTTCTCCTCCTGGACGAGTGACGATGAACAATCGAAGCATATTGATCAGATATACCTATGAATGAAAAGATAGTATATGCCTTATTAACATCAGTACATTCGTATACATTTCCCAGGATTCCGAGTGTATACTATCACAAACCCGTTCTTTCTCATAGTATTTATAACTTCGTTATCGTACTCATCCTTGTGGCTGTAATTTTGCTGAGCTATTTTGTTAATGAAACACATAATTCCACATTTGCCCCTCTCTTCCTAGGTGGCCATATGGGAAAAGAGGGAGAAAAGGGAGAAAGAAAGGGAAGAGATATATATTGGGAGAGAGAAGGAAAGGGACATGAAACAGGACAAACAATCATCACTCAATCAATCAATCAATCAATCAATCAATCAATCATTCGATCAGCTAATCAATCAATCAATCAATCAATCATTCGATCAGCTAATCAATCAATCAATCAATCATTCGATCAGCTAATCAATCAATATATAAATCATCCAACCAACCAATTAATCAATCAATCAACAAACCTATACACCAATCAGTCGACTAATTTACCATTTAATCGACGCACCGATAGACCAACGAAACAAATTATCAATCCATTACCCTGGGTAGCCACATCAGTATTAATATTGTTCTTCCTGTGGGACCTGCACTCATGCACATATTGCTCCGATTGTCAATCAACTGACTAACCAACTTACTAACCTGTCAACGTACCAACCAATTGATCAACCTTCCAACCGTTCAATCAACCAAAGAACCAATCAATTAATTAGCCAACCAATCAGCCAAACATTCAGTCATCTAAACAATCACTCATCAAATAATTAACTATAATATTCGGTTCTTGTATAGCGCATTTCACGTTATAAAAACGTCTCTATGCGTTTCCAAAGAGCTTTGGAAATTATTAACCCAACCATCGGGTGAGCAATTTATAAATTGGTTAGTTCATCAATGAGACCAACCAACCAAGATATCAATCAATCAATCAATCAATCAATCAAACAATTAGTTAAATTCACAATCAATCCAATAACCAGTCAAGTGAGTTAACTAATCCCGACAGACAATCAATACATAATTCAATCGAATTAAAAGTAGACACAAGTTATCAATAAACACGAAAAAGATAAATCTGCTGAGCAATCAGTCTCGATATAATGATAGTTTAATAAGCTCAATTTGTTTGAACACTGATTTATAATACGATACTAACGCAGAGTTTTACCAGCACATTAAATCATAAAGCCGTTTATGGAGGAATCGTTGATGAAAAAGAAAACAACTGAGAAGAAAATGCTAGCCCTTGAAATACTAATCAGTACGAGTAATTATTGATGTTAGATTCTTCTTATTTTGCCTTAAATCATTACTTGGTACATGTACTTTTTAACAATTTTGCTATAAATTAAACATTAGATCATATTTTTGTCTGGGCCAACAGGTCAAATATAGAAATCAATTTTGTAACTGACAATGCTACCCTATTAATATTAAACTACAAATAAATATATATATATATATATATTTATTGGTTAAGTGAGATTCTGAGAAATCTAAACTTTCGAGTTAAATATACGGGCAGAAACAAATTATGCTGACCAACCGCATCTATAACCAGCAAAGAAAGAAAGTGGAAAAATGAATACTCTACCAAAATAAACTTAGACGTAGGTTTTTGAACGTTCACAAGCGAGTTTTATTTCATTATTGTTTTTGCATTTTCTTGTTACCAAACAGGGCCTCATTGAAGACCACTTCTATTCGTGACAATCGGCTATACTCTTATATAAATGTCACAAATAAAAACAAATATGTTTTTGTTATGAAACATTTGTAGGGATTTTTTTAAGGCCCAGGACATCCATTTATCTATATAATGATAGATATTGACACTTTGGGAGTGTCTATGAAGCTTAACGTAATTTCTATTTTACTAACGAATCTGCGTACTATCCAATCGTTTTCTGTGACAAGTTTACCAGCATATATTCTTTAAATCATCTAACCATTTAGAGTCAGTGTGTTTCTAAAAAAGAGTGCAATTCATTTCATACGCATGAAAAATGATTAATAAAGACCAACAAAAAATATTAATGTGAGTAGGAAATTTCCTATTCTCGTGTGGGTTATAATTATGTACCGAGATGAAATGTAACTAATTATTAGATTTGAAGCTTCCTCTCACAAAAGTAAGGTTTGCGAGCGTCATCGCAAGAGGTCGCTTTCCACTGCCTGCGCTCAGAGCCTTCAGCGCCCTCATTGGCCACGTAAGCGCAGTTGTCGTTTGTGTCCGAGGAAGGTTGAGCAGCTTGCCAGTTGGTATACCGAATTCTCGTCCAGTCTGTCCATATCCTTCTCCTCGTTTGTGTGTGAAGATCAGTTAGACCAATCCAGTAGCCCTACATAAGAATGGACGATAAAAGGAGTAATGGTAATAATAGGAGTAATAGTATTGATGGGAGTAATAGTAATAATAGGAGTAATAGTATAAATAGCAGTAATAATAATATTATAGTAATAGTAATCATAATAATAATAATAATGATGATGACGATAATGATGATGTTGATGATGATGATGATGATGATGATATATATTACAATTAGAATTATTAAAAGAAATGTACAATAATGATAGTACTACTACTACTAATACTTCTGCTACTAAACAAAATACTGCAACTTTTTGTGTTGGAAATAAAAATGAACGAAATGAAATGAATATAATAATAATTATAACAATAGAATAGCAATAATGATAGTTGTATAATACAATGCATTTATTAAGTGTTTTTTCAAAGTGAATTAATACAAAATAAACTACATAACACTTGGTACAAACAAAAGAAACAGAAAATACATATAGTTATTACTAAGATAAAATAAAATTTGATTCGTTGGCTGGCTCTTGATGCGCTTTGTGAGAATCAAAACTGCAGGCATGAATTCTTTTCTGACTGATAGGCAGTATAGCGAAAAATGTTGACAAAGGCAAATTTCTACTTGAAAGTACAATAGAATGCCTGCACGTAAAGATAACAATGAAAGCGTGCAGTGATTTGATAAACGCGCGATACTTTTAAACAGGTAATGTTCCTATGAAGTAAAAGTGCATTTTAACATCCTTATTTTCTTAAGATGTCTTTTTGAGAATTTACACGCGGAAGGAATTTATTAAAACAAAGCATCCGGCATTGCATGGGTGCTTTTATTGCGTCACGGTAAAGACTATAAGTCCTCGACGATCGCGAGACTGCCACTCGCTTTCGTTTGGACATAATAGCTTTTGCAGTGCCCCTCAAAGTAGTCAATATGTGTATATTGCACATTATATCCTGCATCAAAAATGTGTTGGCTTTTGATTGGTTGAGAGCTCGTCACATGACCAAAAATATTTGACCAATTTTTAGAAAGTACTATATGAGAGTACTATTTTGGTTTACTATTTGGGAGTTGAAAAAAAAATGTGATTTTTTTTTTTTTGAATTGAATCAATTTTTTTTTCAAATCTTAATTTAATGAAAACAAAATATTTTAAATCTTTTTAGATAAAAATTGACATTTGTTTGGTTCTAAATTTTTTTTTCCCAAAAATGTTTTTTTTTTTTTTTTATTTTTTTTTATTCAGGATATAAAACAAATATACCATGCCTTATATTCGAGGTACTGGTTAAACTATGGGCCTCGGTGACTCCAAAAGTACCATTTGCTTCGGGGCTGCGCCCCTCAGCAAAAAGTACTATTGGAGTCACCTCTTGCGCATAGTTTTAACCAGAACCTCTCAAGGCAGTGTATATTTGTATACTAATTCGTAGTCAAAGGGCATAGCAATGGAAAATAAATCATAGATTAAAGTTTTATATTCTAGTTGAAGGACGGCTGCCCATAAGTAATATTGTTATTTTTGTTTAAAACAAGTACTACAATCATAATTCATTGATTATTGATAATCTAAAAGTCAATACGTCTCTACCGAACCCATTCATATTTGTTCTTCTTCTTGTTCAGGTTTCTTATTTCTCTCTTCAATAAACAAAAATGAAGTGTTTGATCTTTGAAATCGTTATGAATAAAATGGCATTAACACTTTTGACACTTCAACAGTCTCACTGTGCTACGTTGTATTTACCATACCGTAGGATTAGGA
>JAVYIG010016518.1:0-30773 GCA_035222895.1 Strongylocentrotus droebachiensis | reverse complement strand
GAATTGGTGTAGGGTGTACGGGGGGCGGAGCCCCAGGAAGCTAAGGGGTTTTGGGCAATAAATAACGGTCAGATGAGCATATTTTTATATTTATTTGTGACACTGGGAGGACACAAATAGGTGTTCGATCCAGGGGGCGGAGCCCCAAGAATTTAAGGGGTTCTATACATTAAATTATCGTCAGATGAGCATATTTTATACTTTATTTGTTTCACTGGCAGGTCACAAATTGTTGTTGGATCCAGGGGCCGGAGCCCTAAGAAGCTTAGGGGTTCTATACATTAAATTATCGTCAGACTAGCATATTTTATACTTTATTTGTGTCACTGGCAGGTCACAAATTGGTGTTGGGTGCAGGGAGCGGAGCCCCCAGAAGCTCAGAGGCTTTATACATTAAATTATCGTCAGATGTGCTTATTTATAACCTTTTTTAAGATACTGGCAGATCACAAATTGGTGTTGGGTCCAGGGGGCGGAGCCCCCGGAAGATTAGGGGTTTTGGGCAATAAATAACGGTCAGATGGGCATATTTTTATACGTTATTTGTGACATTGGCAGGAAACAAATTGATGTTGGGTCCAGGGGGCGGAGCCCCCAGAAGCTCAGAGGCTCTATACATTAAATTATCATCAGATGTGCTTATTTCTTACCTTTTTTGTGACACTGGCAGGTCACGAATTGGTGTGGGGTGTACAGGGGGCGGAGCCCCCGGAAGCACAGGGGTTTTGGGCAATAAATAACGGTCAGATGAGCATATTTCTTTTATCTATTTGTGACACTGGCAGGACACAAATTGATGTTGGGTCCAGGGGACGGAGCCCCCATAAGCTCAGAGGCTTGTTACATTAAATTACCGTCAGATGGTCTTTCTTTGATACTTTATTTGTGACACTGGCAAGTCACGAATTAGTCCATGAGTCGGAGCCCCCGGAAGCACAGGGGTTTTGGGCAATAAATAACGGTCAGATGACAATATATTTTGTATCTATTTGTGACACAGGCATGATACAAATTGGTGTTGGGTCCAGGGGGCGGAGCCCCCTGAAGCTAACGGGTTTTGGGCAATAAATAACGGTCAGATGAACATATTTTTATACGTTATTTGTGACATTGGCAGAACAAAAATTGATGTTGGGTCCAGGGGGCGGAGCCCCCAGAAGCTCAGAGGCTCTATACATGAAATTATCTTCAGATGTGCTTATTTCTTACCTTTTTTGTGACACTGGCAGGTCACGAATTGGTGTGGGGTGTACGGGGGGCGGAGCCCCAGGAAGCTAAGGGGTTTTGGGCAATAAATAACGGTCAGATGAGCATATTTTTATATTTATTTGTGACACTGGGAGGACACAAATAGGTGTTCGATCCAGGGGGCGGAGCCCCAAGTAGCTAAGGGGTTCTATACATTAAATTATCGTCAGATGAGCATATTTTATACTTTATTTGTTTCACTGGCAGGTCACAAATTGTTGTTGGATCCAGGGGCCGGAGCCCTAAGAAGCTTAGGGGTTCTATACATTAAATTATCGTCAGACTAGCATATTTTATACTTTATTTGTGTCACTGGCAGGTCACAAATTGGTGTTGGGTGCAGGGAGCGGAGCCCCCAGAAGCTCAGAGGCTTTATACATTAAATTATCGTCAGATGTGCTTATTTATAACCTTTTTTAAGATACTGGCAGATCACAAATTGGTGTTGGGTCCAGGGGCCGGAGCCCTAAGAAGCTTAGGGGTTCTATACATTAAATTATCGTCAGACTAGCCTATTTTATACTTTATTTGTGTCACTGGCAGGTCACAAATTGGTGTTGGGTGCGGGGCCGGAGCCCCCAGAAACTCAGGGGTTCTATACATTAAATTATCGTAAGAAGAACATATTTTATACTTTATTTGTGTCACTGGCAGGTCACAAATTAATGTTGGGTGCAGGGCCGGAGCCCCCAGAAACTCAGGGGTTTTATACATTAAATTATCGTCAGATGTGCATATTTTATACTTTATTTGTGACACTGGCAAGTCACCTTTTGGTGTGGGGTCCAGGGGGCGGAGCCCCTGGAAGCACAGGGGTTTTGGGCAATAAATAACGGTCAGATGAGCATATTTTTTAAAATCTATTTGTGACACTGGCAGGACACAAATTATTGTTGGGTCCAGGGGGCGGAGCCCCCGGAGGCTAAGGGCTTTTGGGCAATAAATAACGGTCGGATGAGCATATTTGTATACCTTCTTTGTGACACTGGCAGGACACAAATTGATATTGGGTCCAGGGAGCGGAGCCCCTAGAAGCTCAGAGGCTTTATACATTAAATTATCGTCAGATGTGCTTATTTATAACCTTTTTTAAGATACTGGCAGATCACAAATTGGTGTTGGGTCCAGGGGCGGAGCCCCCGGAAGATTAGGGGTTTTGGGCAATAAATAACGGTCAGATGGGCATATTTTTATACGTTATTTGTGACATTGGCAGGAAACAAATTGATGTTGGGTCCAGGGGGCGGAGCCCCCAGAAGCTCAAAGGCTCTATACATTAAATTATCGTCAGATGTGCTTATTTCTTACCTTTTTTGTGACACTGGCAGGTCACGAATTGGTGTGGGGTGTACAGGGGGCAGAGCCCCCGGAAGCACAGGGGTTTTGGGCAATAAATAACGGTCAGGTGAGCATATTTCTTTTATCTATTTGTGACACTGGCAGGACACAAATTGATGTTGGGTCCAGGGGACGGAGCCCCCATAAGCTCAGAGGCTTGTTACATTAAATTATCGTCAGATGTGCTTATTTGATACTTTATTTGTGACACTGGCAAGTCACGAATTAGTCCAGGAGTCGGAGCCCCCGGAAGCACAGGGGTTTTGGGCAATAAATAACGGTCAGATGACAATATATTTTGTATCTATTTGTGACACATTGGTGTTGGGTCCAGGGGGCGGAGCCCCCGGAAGCTAACGGGTTTTGGGCAATAAATAATGGTCAGATGAACATATTTTTATACGTTATTTGTGACATTGGCAGAACAAAAATTGATGTTGGGTCCAGGGGGCGGAGCCCCCAGAAGCTCAGAGGCTCTATACATGAAATTATCTTCAGATGTGCTTATTTCTTACCTTTTTTGTGACACTGGCAGGTCACGAATTGGTGTGGGGTGTACGGGGGGCGGAGCCCCAGGAAGCTAAGGGGTTTTGGGCAATAAATAACGGTCAGATGAGCATATTTTTATATTTATTTGTGACACTGGGAGGACACAAATAGGTTTTCGATCCAGGGGGCGGAGCCCCAAGAAGCTAAGGGGTTCTATACTTTAAATTATCGTCAGATGAGCATATTTTATACTTTATTTGTTTCACTGGCAGGTCACAAATTGTTGTTGGATCCAGGAGCCGGAGCCCTAAGAAGCTTAGGGGTTCTATACATTAAATTATCGTCAGACTAGCATATTTTATACTTTATTTGTGTCACTGGCAGGTCACAAATTGGTGTTGGGTGCGGGGCCGGAGCCCCCAGAAACTCAGGGATTCTATACATTAAAATATCGTAAGAAGAACATATTTTATACTCTATTTGTGTCACTGGCAGGTCACAAATTAATGTTGGGTGCAGGGCCGGAGCCCCCAGAAACTCAGGGGTTTTATACATTAAATTATCGTCAGATGTGCATATTTTATACTTTATTTGTGACACTGGCAAGTCACCTTTTGGTGTGGGGTCCAGGGGGCGGAGCCCCTGGAAGCACAGGGGTTTTGGGCAATAAATAACGTTCAGGTGAGCATATTTCTTTCATCTATTTGTGACACTGGCAGGACACAAATTGATGTTGGGTCCAGGGGACGGAGCCCCCATAAGCTCAGAGGCTTGTTACATTAAATTATCGTCAGATGTGCTTATTTGATACTTTATTTGTGACACTGGCAAGTCACGAATTAGTCCAGGAGTCGGAGCCCCCGGAAGCACAGTGGTTTTGGGCAATAAATAACGGTCAGATGACAATATATGTTGTATCTATTTGTGACACAGGCATGATACAAATTGGTGTTGGGTCCAGGGGGCGGAGCCCCCGGAAGCTAACGGGTTTTGGGCAATAAATAACGGTCAGATGACAATATATGTTGTATCTATTTGTGACACAGGCATGATACAAATTGGTGTTGGGTCCAGGGGGCGGAGCCCCCTGAAGCTAACGGGTTTTGGGCAATAAATAACGGTCAGATGAACATATTTTTATACGTTATTTGTGACATTGGTTGAACAAAAATTGATGTTGGGTCCAGGGGGCGGAGCCCCCAGAAGCTCAGAGGCTCTATACATGAAATTATCTTCAGATGTGCTTATTTCTTACCTTTTTTGTGACACTAGCAGGTCACGAATTGGTGTAGGGTGTACGGGGGGCGGAGCCCCAGGAAGCTAAGGGGTTTTGGGCAATAAATAACGGTCAGATGAGCATATTTTTATATTTATTTGTGACACTGGGAGGACACAAATAGGTGTTCGATCCAGGGGGCGGAGCCCCAAGAATTTAAGGGGTTCTATACATTAAATTATCGTCAGATGAGCATATTTTATACTTTATTTGTTTCACTGGCAGGTCACAAATTGTTGTTGGATCCAGGGGCCGGAGCCCTAAGAAGCTTAGGGGTTCTATACATTAAATTATCGTCAGACTAGCATATTTTATACTTTATTTGTGTCACTGGCAGGTCACAAATTGGTGTTGGGTGCAGGGAGCGGAGCCCCCAGAAGCTCAGAGGCTTTATACATTAAATTATCGTCAGATGTGCTTATTTATAACCTTTTTTAAGATACTGGCAGATCACAAATTGGTGTTGGGTCCAGGGGGCGGAGCCCCCGGAAGATTAGGGGTTTTGGGCAATAAATAACGGTCAGATGGGCATATTTTTATACGTTATTTGTGACATTGGCAGGAAACAAATTGATGTTGGGTCCAGGGGGCGGAGCCCCCAGAAGCTCAGAGGCTCTATACATTAAATTATCATCAGATGTGCTTATTTCTTACCTTTTTTGTGACACTGGCAGGTCACGAATTGGTGTGGGGTGTACAGGGGGCGGAGCCCCCGGAAGCACAGGGGTTTTGGGCAATAAATAACGGTCAGATGAGCATATTTCTTTTATCTATTTGTGACACTGGCAGGACACAAATTGATGTTGGGTCCAGGGGACGGAGCCCCCATAAGCTCAGAGGCTTGTTACATTAAATTACCGTCAGATGGTCTTTCTTTGATACTTTATTTGTGACACTGGCAAGTCACGAATTAGTCCATGAGTCGGAGCCCCCGGAAGCACAGGGGTTTTGGGCAATAAATAACGGTCAGATGACAATATATTTTGTATCTATTTGTGACACAGGCATGATACAAATTGGTGTTGGGTCCAGGGGGCGGAGCCCCCTGAAGCTAACGGGTTTTGGGCAATAAATAACGGTCAGATGAACATATTTTTATACGTTATTTGTGACATTGGCAGAACAAAAATTGATGTTGGGTCCAGGGGGCGGAGCCCCCAGAAGCTCAGAGGCTCTATACATGAAATTATCTTCAGATGTGCTTATTTCTTACCTTTTTTGTGACACTGGCAGGTCACGAATTGGTGTGGGGTGTACGGGGGGCGGAGCCCCAGGAAGCTAAGGGGTTTTGGGCAATAAATAACGGTCAGATGAGCATATTTTTATATTTATTTGTGACACTGGGAGGACACAAATAGGTGTTCGATCCAGGGGGCGGAGCCCCAAGTAGCTAAGGGGTTCTATACATTAAATTATCGTCAGATGAGCATATTTTATACTTTATTTGTTTCACTGGCAGGTCACAAATTGTTGTTGGATCCAGGGGCCGGAGCCCTAAGAAGCTTAGGGGTTCTATACATTAAATTATCGACAGACTAGCCTATTTTATACTTTATTTGTGTCACTGGCAGGTCACAAATTGGTGTTGGGTGCGGGGCCGGAGCCCCCAGAAACTCAGGGGTTCTATACATTAAATTATCGTAAGAAGAACATATTTTATACTTTATTTGTGTCACTGGCAGGTCACAAATTAATGTTGGGTGCAGGGCCGGAGCCCCCAGAAACTCAGGGGTTTTATACATTAAATTATCGTCAGATGTGCATATTTTATACTTTATTTGTGACACTGGCAAGTCACCTTTTGGTATGGGGTCCAGGGGGCGGAGCCCCTGGAAGCACAGGGGTTTTGGGCAATAAATAACGGTCAGATGAGCATATTTTTTAAAATCTATTTGTGACACTGGCAGGACACAAATTATTGTTGGGTCCAGGGGGCGGAGCCCCCGGAGGCTAAGGGCTTTTGGGCAATAAATAACGGTCGGATGAGCATATTTGTATACCTTCTTTGTGACACTGGCAGGACACAAATTGATATTGGGTCCAGGGAGCGGAGCCCCCAGAAGCTCAGAGGCTTTATACATTAAATTATCGTCAGATGTGCTTATTTATAACCTTTTTTAAGATACTGGCAGATCACAAATTGGTGTTGGGTCCAGGGGGCGGAGCCCCCGGAAGATTAGGGGTTTTGGGCAATAAATAACGGTCAGATGGGCATATTTTTATACGTTATTTGTGACATTGGCAGGAAACAAATTGATGTTGGGTCCAGGGGGCGGAGCCCCCAGAAGCTCAAAGGCTCTATACATTAAATTATCGTCAGATGTGCTTATTTCTTACCTTTTTTGTGACACTGGCAGGTCACGAATTGGTGTGGGGTGTACAGGGGGCGGAGCCCCCGGAAGCACAGGGGTTTTGGGCAATAAATAACGGTCAGGTGAGCATATTTCTTTTATCTATTTGTGACACTGGCAGGACACAAATTGATGTTGGGTCCAGGGGACGGAGCCCCCATAAGCTCAGAGGCTTGTTACATTAAATTATCGTCAGATGTGCTTATTTGATACTTTATTTGTGACACTGGCAAGTCACGAATTAGTCCAGGAGTCGGAGCCCCCGGAAGCACAGGGGTTTTGGGCAATAAATAACGGTCAGATGACAATATATTTTGTATCTATTTGTGACACATTGGTGTTGGGTCCAGGGGGCGGAGCCCCCGGAAGCTAACGGGTTTTGGGCAATAAATAATGGTCAGATGAACATATTTTTATACGTTATTTGTGACATTGGCAGAACAAAAATTGATGTTGGGTTCAGGGGGCGGAGCCCCCAGAAGCTCAGAGGCTCTATACATGAAATTATCTTCAGATGTGCTTATTTCTTACCTTTTTTGTGACACTGGCAGGTCACGAATTGGTGTGGGGTGTACGGGGGGCGGAGCCCCAGGAAGCTAAGGGGTTTTGGGCAATAAATAACGGTCAGATGAGCATATTTTTATATTTATTTGTGACACTGGGAGGACACAAATAGGTTTTCGATCCAGGGGGCGGAGCCCCAAGAAGCTAAGGGGTTCTATACATTAAATTATCGTCAGATGAGCATATTTTATACTTTATTTGTGTCACTGGCAGGTCACAAATTGGTGTTGGGTGCGGGGGCCGGAGCCCCCAGAAACTCAGGGATTCTATACATTAAAATATCGTAAGAAGAACATATTTTATACTCTATTTGTGTCACTGGCAGGTCACAAATTAATGTTGGGTGCAGGGCCGGAGCCCCCAGAAACTCAGGGGTTTTATACATTAAATTATCGTCAGATGTGCATATTTTATACTTTATTTGTGACACTGGCAAGTCACCTTTTGGTGTGGGGTCCAGGGGGCGGAGCCCCTGGAAGCACAGGGGTTTTGGGCAATAAATAACGTTCAGGTGAGCATATTTCTTTCATCTATTTGTGACACTGGCAGGACACAAATTGATGTTGGGTCCAGGGGACGGAGCCCCCATAAGCTCAGAGGCTTGTTACATTAAATTATCGTCAGATGTGCTTATTTGATACTTTATTTGTGACACTGGCAAGTCACGAATTAGTCCAGGAGTCGGAGCCCCCGGAAGCACAGTGGTTTTGGGCAATAAATAACGGTCAGATGACAATATATGTTGTATCTATTTGTGACACAGGCATGATACAAATTGGTGTTGGGTCCAGGGGGCGGAGCCCCCGGAAGCTAACGGGTTTTGGGCAATAAATAACGGTCAGATGACAATATATGTTGTATCTATTTGTGACACAGGCATGATACAAATTGGTGTTGGGTCCAGGGGGCGGAGCCCCCTGAAGCTAACGGGTTTTGGGCAATAAATAACGGTCAGATGAACATATTTTTATACGTTATTTGTGACATTGGTTGAACAAAAATTGATGTTGGGTCCAGGGGGCGGAGCCCCCAGAAGCTCAGAGGCTCTATACATGAAATTATCTTCAGATGTGCTTATTTCTTACCTTTTTTGTGACACTGGCAGGTCACGAATTGGTGTAGGGTGTACGGGGGGCGGAGCCCCAGGAAGCTAAGGGGTTTTGGGCAATAAATAACGGTCAGATGAGCATATTTTTATATTTATTTGTGACACTGGGAGGACACAAATAGGTGTTCGATCCAGGGGGCGGAGCCCCAAGAATTTAAGGGGTTCTATACATTAAATTATCGTCAGATGAGCATATTTTATACTTTATTTGTTTCACTGGCAGGTCACAAATTGTTGTTGGATCCAGGGGCCGGAGCCCTAAGAAGCTTAGGGGTTCTATACATTAAATTATCGTCAGACTAGCATATTTTATACTTTATTTGTGTCACTGGCAGGTCACAAATTGGTGTTGGGTGCAGGGAGCGGAGCCCCCAGAAGCTCAGAGGCTTTATACATTAAATTATCGTCAGATGTGCTTATTTATAACCTTTTTTAAGATACTGGCAGATCACAAATTGGTGTTGGGTCCAGGGGGCGGAGCCCCCGGAAGATTAGGGGTTTTGGGCAATAAATAACGGTCAGATGGGCATATTTTTATACGTTATTTGTGACATTGGCAGGAAACAAATTGATGTTGGGTCCAGGGGGCGGAGCCCCCAGAAGCTCAGAGGCTCTATACATTAAATTATCATCAGATGTGCTTATTTCTTACCTTTTTTGTGACACTGGCAGGTCACGAATTGGTGTGGGGTGTACAGGGGGCGGAGCCCCCGGAAGCACAGGGGTTTTGGGCAATAAATAACGGTCAGATGAGCATATTTCTTTTATCTATTTGTGACACTGGCAGGACACAAATTGATGTTGGGTCCAGGGGACGGAGCCCCCATAAGCTCAGAGGCTTGTTACATTAAATTACCGTCAGATGGTCTTTCTTTGATACTTTATTTGTGACACTGGCAAGTCACGAATTAGTCCATGAGTCGGAGCCCCCGGAAGCACAGGGGTTTTGGGCAATAAATAACGGTCAGATGACAATATATTTTGTATCTATTTGTGACACAGGCATGATACAAATTGGTGTTGGGTCCAGGGGGCGGAGCCCCCTGAAGCTAACGGGTTTTGGGCAATAAATAACGGTCAGATGAACATATTTTTATACGTTATTTGTGACATTGGCAGAACAAAAATTGATGTTGGGTCCAGGGGGCGGAGCCCCCAGAAGCTCAGAGGCTCTATACATGAAATTATCTTCAGATGTGCTTATTTCTTACCTTTTTTGTGACACTGGCAGGTCACGAATTGGTGTGGGGTGTACGGGGGGCGGAGCCCCAGGAAGCTAAGGGGTTTTGGGCAATAAATAACGGTCAGATGAGCATATTTTTATATTTATTTGTGACACTGGGAGGACACAAATAGGTGTTCGATCCAGGGGGCGGAGCCCCAAGTAGCTAAGGGGTTCTATACATTAAATTATCGTCAGATGAGCATATTTTATACTTTATTTGTTTCACTGGCAGGTCACAAATTGTTGTTGGATCCAGGGGCCGGAGCCCTAAGAAGCTTAGGGGTTCTATACATTAAATTATCGACAGACTAGCCTATTTTATACTTTATTTGTGTCACTGGCAGGTCACAAATTGGTGTTGGGTGCGGGGCCGGAGCCCCCAGAAACTCAGGGGTTCTATACATTAAATTATCGTAAGAAGAACATATTTTATACTTTATTTGTGTCACTGGCAGGTCACAAATTAATGTTGGGTGCAGGGCCGGAGCCCCCAGAAACTCAGGGGTTTTATACATTAAATTATCGTCAGATGTGCATATTTTATACTTTATTTGTGACACTGGCAAGTCACCTTTTGGTATGGGGTCCAGGGGGCGGAGCCCCTGGAAGCACAGGGGTTTTGGGCAATAAATAACGGTCAGATGAGCATATTTTTTAAAATCTATTTGTGACACTGGCAGGACACAAATTATTGTTGGGTCCAGGGGGCGGAGCCCCCGGAGGCTAAGGGCTTTTGGGCAATAAATAACGGTCGGATGAGCATATTTGTATACCTTCTTTGTGACACTGGCAGGACACAAATTGATATTGGGTCCAGGGAGCGGAGCCCCCAGAAGCTCAGAGGCTTTATACATTAAATTATCGTCAGATGTGCTTATTTATAACCTTTTTTAAGATACTGGCAGATCACAAATTGGTGTTGGGTCCAGGGGGCGGAGCCCCCGGAAGATTAGGGGTTTTGGGCAATAAATAACGGTCAGATGGGCATATTTTTATACGTTATTTGTGACATTGGCAGGAAACAAATTGATGTTGGGTCCAGGGGGCGGAGCCCCCAGAAGCTCAAAGGCTCTATACATTAAATTATCGTCAGATGTGCTTATTTCTTACCTTTTTTGTGACACTGGCAGGTCACGAATTGGTGTGGGGTGTACAGGGGGCGGAGCCCCCGGAAGCACAGGGGTTTTGGGCAATAAATAACGGTCAGGTGAGCATATTTCTTTTATCTATTTGTGACACTGGCAGGACACAAATTGATGTTGGGTCCAGGGGACGGAGCCCCCATAAGCTCAGAGGCTTGTTACATTAAATTATCGTCAGATGTGCTTATTTGATACTTTATTTGTGACACTGGCAAGTCACGAATTAGTCCAGGAGTCGGAGCCCCCGGAAGCACAGGGGTTTTGGGCAATAAATAACGGTCAGATGACAATATATTTTGTATCTATTTGTGACACATTGGTGTTGGGTCCAGGGGGCGGAGCCCCCGGAAGCTAACGGGTTTTGGGCAATAAATAATGGTCAGATGAACATATTTTTATACGTTATTTGTGACATTGGCAGAACAAAAATTGATGTTGGGTTCAGGGGGCGGAGCCCCCAGAAGCTCAGAGGCTCTATACATGAAATTATCTTCAGATGTGCTTATTTCTTACCTTTTTTGTGACACTGGCAGGTCACGAATTGGTGTGGGGTGTACGGGGGGCGGAGCCCCAGGAAGCTAAGGGGTTTTGGGCAATAAATAACGGTCAGATGAGCATATTTTTATATTTATTTGTGACACTGGGAGGACACAAATAGGTTTTCGATCCAGGGGGCGGAGCCCCAAGAAGCTAAGGGGTTCTATACATTAAATTATCGTCAGATGAGCATATTTTATACTTTATTTGTTTCACTGGCAGGTCACAAATTGTTGTTGGATCCAGGAGCCGGAGCCCTAAGAAGCTTAGGGGTTCTATACATTAAATTATCGTCAGACTAGCATATTTTATACTTTATTTGTGTCACTGGCAGGTTACAAATTGGTGTTGGGTGCGGGGCCGGAGCCCCCAGAAACTCAGGGATTCTATACATTAAAATATCGTAGGAAGAACATATTTTATACTTTATTTGTGTCACTGGCAGGTCACAAATTAATGTTGGGTGCAGGGCCGGAGCCCCCAGAAACTCAGGGGTTTTATACATTAAATTATCGTCAGATGTGCATATTTTATACTTTATTTGTGACACTGGCAAGTCACCTTTTGGTGTGGGGTCCAGGGGGCGGAGCCCCTGGAAGCACAGGGGTTTTGGGCAATAAATAACGGTCAGGTGAGCATATTTCTTTCATCTATTTGTGACACTGGCAGGACACAAATTGATGTTGGGTCCAGGGGACGGAGCCCCCATAAGCTCAGAGGCTTGTTACATTAAATTATCGTCAGATGTGCTTATTTGATACTTTATTTGTGACACTGGCAAGTCACGAATTAGTCCATGAGTCGGAGCCCCCGGAAGCACAGGGGTTTTGGGCAATAAATAACGGTCAGATGACAATATATTTTGTATCTATTTGTGACACAGGCATGATACAAATTGGTGTTGGGTCCAGGGGGCGGAGCCCCCTGAAGCTAACGGGTTTTGGGCAATAAATAACGGTCAGATGAACATATTTTTATACGTTATTTGTGACATTGGCAGAACAAAAATTGATGTTGGGTCCAGGGGGCGGAGCCCCCAGAAGCTCAGAGGCTCTATACATGAAATTATCTTCAGATGTGCTTATTTCTTACCTTTTTTGTGACACTGGAAGGTCACGAATTGGTGTGGGGTGTACGGGGGGCGGAGCCCCAGGAAGCTAAGGGGTTTTGGGCAATAAATAACGGTCAGATGAGCATATTTTTATATTTATTTGTGACACTGGGAGGACACAAATAGGTGTTCGATCCAGGGGGCGGAGCCCCAAGAAGCTAAGGGGTTCTATACATTAAATTATCGTCAGATGAGCATATTTTATACTTTATTTGTTTCACTGGCAGGTCACAAATTGTTGTTGGATCCAGGGGCCGGAGCCCTAAGAAGCTTAGGGGTTCTATACATTAAATTATCGACAGACTAGCCTATTTTATACTTTATTTGTGTCACTGGCAGGTCACAAATTGGTGTTGGGTGCGGGGCCGGAGCCCCCAGAAACTCAGGGGTTCTATACATTAAATTCAGGGGCGGATCTAGCTTTTTGCTAAGGGGGGGGTTTGACCAAAATAATGACGATGCGGAGCATCGTCCACGAGCCGCGAAGCGGCGAGCCGATTTTTTTGTGGGTGTTTATTTGAACCCCGTAAGTGATGTTTTCCTGGCATCTATTAACACAATGGAGACCATAAAAAGCAGTGCATGATAACGTCTTTTTAAATCAAGTAACAGTTAAATAAAATAATGACGATGCGGAGCATCGTCCACGAGCCGCGAAGCGGCGAGCCGATTTTTTTTGGGGTGTTTATTTGAACCCCGTAAGTGATGTTTTCCTGGCATCTATTAACACAATGGAGACCATAAAAAGCAGTGCATGATAACGTCTTTTTAAATCAAGTAACAGTTAAATACACAGTTATATCTAGAGTTATCATGTGTCTGGTTAAGTTACCAGATGAGTTGAATATCTTCTCACAATATTTGCACTTGAAAGGGTTTCTCTCCAGCGTGCGTTCTTTTTTCTTTCTTTTTTTCTTTTTTTTCTCTTTTTTTTCCCTTTTTTTTTTTTTTTTTTTTTTTTTTTTTTGGGCCGCCCAAGGGGGGGGTTTAAACCCCCTAAACCCCCCCGTAGATCCGCGCCTGAAATTATCGTAAGAAGAACATATTTTATACTTTATTTGTGTCACTGGCAGGTCACAAATTAATGTTGGGTGCAGGGCCGGAGCCCCCAGAAACTCAGGGGTTTTATACATTAAATTATCGTCAGATGTGCATATTTTATACTTTATTTGTGACACTGGCAAGTCACCTTTTGGTATGGGGTCCAGGGGGCGGAGCCCCTGGAAGCACAGGGGTTTTGGGCAATAAATAACGGTCAGATGAGCATATTTTTTAAAATCTATTTGTGACACTGGCAGGACACAAATTATTGTTGGGTCCAGGGGGCGGAGCCCCCGGAGGCTAAGGGCTTTTGGGCAATAAATAACGGTCGGATGAGCATATTTGTATACCTTCTTTGTGACACTGGCAGGACACAAATTGATATTGGGTCCAGGGAGCGGAGCCCCCAGAAGCTCAGAGGCTTTATACATTAAATTATCGTCAGATGTGCTTATTTATAACCTTTTTTAAGATACTGGCAGATCACAAATTGGTGTTGGGTCCAGGGGGCGGAGCCCCCGGAAGATTAGGGGTTTTGGGCAATAAATAACGGTCAGATGGGCATATTTTTATACGTTATTTGTGACATTGGCAGGAAACAAATTGATGTTGGGTCCAGGGGGCGGAGCCCCCAGAAGCTCAAAGGCTCTATACATTAAATTATCGTCAGATGTGCTTATTTCTTACCTTTTTTGTGACACTGGCAGGTCACGAATTGGTGTGGGGTGTACAGGGGGCGGAGCCCCCGGAAGCACAGGGGTTTTGGGCAATAAATAACGGTCAGGTGAGCATATTTCTTTTATCTATTTGTGACACTGGCAGGACACAAATTGATGTTGGGTCCAGGGGACGGAGCCCCCATAAGCTCAGAGGCTTGTTACATTAAATTATCGTCAGATGTGCTTATTTGATACTTTATTTGTGACACTGGCAAGTCACGAATTAGTCCAGGAGTCGGAGCCCCCGGAAGCACAGGGGTTTTGGGCAATAAATAACGGTCAGATGACAATATATTTTGTATCTATTTGTGACACATTGGTGTTGGGTCCAGGGGGCGGAGCCCCCGGAAGCTAACGGGTTTTGGGCAATAAATAATGGTCAGATGAACATATTTTTATACGTTATTTGTGACATTGGCAGAACAAAAATTGATGTTGGGTTCAGGGGGCGGAGCCCCCAGAAGCTCAGAGGCTCTATACATGAAATTATCTTCAGATGTGCTTATTTCTTACCTTTTTTGTGACACTGGCAGGTCACGAATTGGTGTGGGGTGTACGGGGGGCGGAGCCCCAGGAAGCTAAGGGGTTTTGGGCAATAAATAACGGTCAGATGAGCATATTTTTATATTTATTTGTGACACTGGGAGGACACAAATAGGTTTTCGATCCAGGGGGCGGAGCCCCAAGAAGCTAAGGGGTTCTATACATTAAATTATCGTCAGATGAGCATATTTTATACTTTATTTGTTTCACTGGCAGGTCACAATTGTTGTTGGATCCAGGAGCCGGAGCCCTAAGAAGCTTAGGGGTTCTATACATTAAATTATCGTCAGACTAGCATATTTTATACTTTATTTGTGTCACTGGCAGGTTACAAATTGGTGTTGGGTGCGGGGCCGGAGCCCCCAGAAACTCAGGGATTCTATACATTAAAATATCGTAGGAAGAACATATTTTATACTTTATTTGTGTCACTGGCAGGTCACAAATTAATGTTGGGTGCAGGGCCGGAGCCCCCAGAAACTCAGGGGTTTTATACATTAAATTATCGTCAGATGTGCATATTTTATACTTTATTTGTGACACTGGCAAGTCACCTTTTGGTGTGGGGTCCAGGGGGCGGAGCCCCTGGAAGCACAGGGGTTTTGGGCAATAAATAACGGTCAGGTGAGCATATTTCTTTCATCTATTTGTGACACTGGCAGGACACAAATTGATGTTGGGTCCAGGGGACGGAGCCCCCATAAGCTCAGAGGCTTGTTACATTAAATTATCGTCAGATGTGCTTATTTGATACTTTATTTGTGACACTGGCAAGTCACGAATTAGTCCAGGAGTCGGAGCCCCATGAACCACAGTGGTTTTGGGCAATAAATAACGGTCAGATGACAATATATGTTGTATCTGTTTGTGACACAGGCATGATACAAATTGGTGTTGGGTCCAGGGGGCGGAGCCCGCGGAAGCTAACGGGTTTTGGGCAATAAATAACGGTCAGATGAACATATTTTTATACGTTATTTGTGACCATGGCAGAACAAAAATTGATGTTGGGTCCAGGGGGCGGAGCCCCCAGAAGCTCAGAGGCTCTATACATGAAATTATCTTCAGATGTGCTTATTTCTTACCTTTTTTGTGACACTGGCAGGTCACGAATTGGTGTGGGATGTACGGGGGCGGAGCCCCAGGAAGCTAAGGGGTTTTTTGGCAATAAATAACGGTCAGATGAGCATATTTTTATATTTATTTGTGACACTGGGAGGACACCAATAGGTGTTCGATCCAGGGGGCGGAGCCCCAAGAAGCTAAGGGGTTCTATACATTAAATTATCGTGAAATGAGCATATTTTATACTTTATTTGTTTCACTGGCAGGTCACAAATTGTTGTTGGATCCAGGGGCCGGAGCCCTAAGAAGCTTAGGGGTTCTATACATTAAATTATCGTCAGACTAGCATATTTTATACTTTATTTGTGTCACTGGCAGGTTACAAATTGGTGTTGGGTGCGGGGCCGGAGCCCCCAGAAACTCAGGGATTCTATACATTAAAATATCGTAGGAAGAACATATTTTATACTTTATTTGTGTCACTGGCAGGTCACAAATTAATGTTGGGTGCAGGGCCGGAGCCCCCAGAAACTCAGGGGTTTTATACATTAAATTATCGTCAGATGTGCATATTTTATACTTTATTTGTGACACTGGCAAGTCACCTTTTGGTGTGGGGTCCAGGGGGCGGAGCCCCTGGAAGCACAGGGGTTTTGGGCAATAAATAACGGTCAGGTGAGCATATTTCTTTCATCTATTTGTGACACTGGCAGGACACAAATTGATGTTGGGTCCAGGGGACGGAGCCCCCATAAGCTCAGAGGCTTGTTACATTAAATTATCGTCAGATGTGCTTATTTGATACTTTATTTGTGACACTGGCAAGTCACGAATTAGTCCAGGAGTCGGAGCCCCATGAACCACAGTGGTTTTGGGCAATAAATAACGGTCAGATGACAATATATGTTGTATCTGTTTGTGACACAGGCATGATACAAATTGGTGTTGGGTCCAGGGGGCGGAGCCCGCGGAAGCTAACGGGTTTTGGGCAATAAATAACGGTCAGATGAACATATTTTTATACGTTATTTGTGACCATGGCAGAACAAAAATTGATGTTGGGTCCAGGGGGCGGAGCCCCCAGAAGCTCAGAGGCTCTATACATGAAATTATCTTCAGATGTGCTTATTTCTTACCTTTTTTGTGACACTGGCAGGTCACGAATTGGTGTGGGATGTACGGGGGCGGAGCCCCAGGAAGCTAAGGGGTTTTTTGGCAATAAATAACGGTCAGATGAGCATATTTTTATATTTATTTGTGACACTGGGAGGACACCAATAGGTGTTCGATCCAGGGGGCGGAGCCCCAAGAAGCTAAGGGGTTCTATACATTAAATTATCGTGAAATGAGCATATTTTATACTTTATTTGTTTCACTGGCAGGTCACAAATTGTTGTTGGATCCAGGGGCCGGAGCCCTAAGAAGCTTAGGGGTTCTATACATTAAATTATCGTCAGACTAGCATATTTTATACTTTATTTGTGTCACTGGCAGGTCACAAATTGGTGTTGGGTGCGGGGCCGGAGCCCCCAGAAACTCAGGGGTTATATACATTAAATTATCGTAAGACGAGCATATTTTATACTTTATTTGTGTCACTGGCAGGTCACAAATTAATGTTGGGTGCAGGGCCGGAGCCCCCTGAAACTCAGGGGTTTTATACATTAAATTATCGTCAGATGTGCATATTTTATACTTTATTTGTGACACTGGCAAGTCACCTTTTGGTGTGGGGTCCAGGGGGCGAAGCCCCTGGAAGCACAGGGGTTTTGGGCAATAAATAACGGTCAGATGAGCATATTTTTTAAAATCTATTTGTGACACTGGCAGGACACAAATTGGTGTTGGGTCCAGGGGGCGGAGCCCCCGGAGGCTAAGGGCTTTTGGGCAATAAATAACGGTCGGATGAGCATATTTGTATACCTTCTTTGTGACACTGGCAGGACACAAATTGATATTGGGTCCAGGGAGCGGAGCCCCCAGAAGCTCAGAGGCTTTATACATTAAATTATCGTCAGATGTGCTTATTTATAACCTTTTTTAAGATACTGGCAGATCACAAATTGGTGTTGGGTCCAGGGGGCGGAGCCCCCGGAAGATTAGGGGGTTTTGGGCAATAAATAACGGTCAGATGGGCATATTTTTATACGTTATTTGTGACATTGGCAGGAAACAAATTGATGTTGGGTCCAGGGGGCGGAGCCACCAGAAGCTCAGAGGCTCTATACATTAAATTATCGTCAGATGTGCTTACTTCTTACCTTTTTTGTGACACTGGCAGGTCACGAATTGGTGTGGGGTGTACAGAGGGCGGAGCCCCCGGAAGCACAGGGGTTTTGGGCAATAAATAACGGTCAGATGAGCATATTTCTTTTATCTATTTGTGACACTGGCAGGACACAAATTGGTGTTGGGTCCAGGGGGCGGAGCTCCCGGAAGCTTAGGGGTTTTGGGCAATAAATAACGGTCAGATGAGCATATTTTTATACGTTATTTGTGACACTGGGAGGACACAAATAGGTGTTCGATCCAGGGGGCGGAGCCCCAAGAAGCTAAGGGGTTCTATACATTAAATTATCGTCAGATTAGCATATTTTATACTTTATTTGTGACACTGGCAGGACACAAATTGGTGTTGGATCCAGGGGGCGGAGCCCCAAAAAGCTAAAGGGTTCTATATATTAAATTATCGTCAGACGAGCATATTTTATACTTTATTTGTGACACTGGCAGGACACAAATTGATGTTGGGTCCAGGGGACGGAGCCCCCATAAGCTCAGAGGCTTATTACATTAAATTATCGTCAGATGTGCTTATATGATACTTTATTTGTGACACTGGCAAGTCACGAATTAGTCCAGGAGTCGGAGCCCCCGGAAGCACAGGGGTTTTGGGCAATAAAAAACGGTCAGATGACAATATATTTTGTATCTATTTGTGACACAGGCATGATACAAATTGGTGTTGGGTCCAGGGGCGGAGCCCCCGGAAGCTAACCGGTTTTGGGCAATAAATAGCGGTCAGATGAACATATTTTTATACGTTATTTGTGACATTGGCAGAACAAAAATTGATGTTGGGTCCAGGGGGGGAGCCCCCAGAAGCTCAGAGGCTCTATACATGAAATTATCTTCAGATGTGCTTATTTCTTACCTTTTTTGTGACACTGGCAGGTCACGAATTGGTGTGGGGTGTACGGGGGGCGGAGCCCCAGGAAGCTAAGGGGTTTTGGGCAATAAATAACGGTCAGATGAGCATATTTTTATATTTATTTGTGACACTGGGAGGACACAAATAGGTGTTCGATCCAGGGGGCGGAGCCCCAAGAATTTAAGGGGTTCTATACATTAAATTATCGTCAGATGAGCATATTTTATACTTTATTTGTTTCACTGGCAGGTCACAAATTGTTGTTGGATCCAGGGGCCGGAGCCCTAAGAAGCTTAGGGGTTCTATACATTAAATTATCGTCAGACTAGCATATTTTATACTTTATTTGTGTCACTGGCAGGTCACAAATTGGTGTTGGGTGCAGGGAGCGGAGCCCCCAGAAGCTCAGAGGCTTTATACATTAAATTATCGTCAGATGTGCTTATTTATAACCTTTTTAAGATACTGGCAGATCACAAATTGGTGTTGGGTCCAGGAGGCGGAGCCCCCGGAAGCTAACGGGTTTTGGGCAATAAATAACGGTCAGATGGGCATATTTTTATACGTTATTTGTGACATTGGCAGGAAACAAATTGATGTTGGGTCCAGGGGGCGGAGCCCCCAGAAGCTCAGAGGCTCTATACATTAAATTATCATCAGATGTGCTTATTTCTTACCTTTTTTGTGACACTGGCAGGTCACGAATTGGTGTGGGGTGTACAGGGGGCGGAGCCCCCGGAAGCACAGGGGTTTTGGGCAATAAATAACGGTCAGATGAGCATATTTCTTTTATCTATTTGTGACACTGGCAGGACACAAATTGATGTTGGGTCCAGGGGACGGAGCCCCCATAAGCTCAGAGGCTTGTCACATTAAATTATCGTCAGATGGTCTTTCTTTGATACTTTATTTGTGACACTGGCAAGTCACGAATTAGTCCATGAGTCGGAGCCCCCGGAAGCACAGGGGTTTTGGGCAATAAATAACGGTCAGATGACAATATATTTTGTATCTATTTGTGACACAGGCATGATACAAATTGGTGTTGGGTCCAGGGGGCGGAGCCCCCTGAAGCTAACGGGTTTTGGGCAATAAATAACGGTCAGATGAACATATTTTTATACGTTATTTGTGACATTGGCAGAACAAAAATTGATGTTGGGTCCAGGGGGCGGAGCCCCCAGAAGCTCAGAGGCTCTATACATGAAATTATCTTCAGATGTGCTTATTTCTTACCTTTTTTGTGACACTGGCAGGTCACGAATTGGTGTGGGGTGTACGGGGGGCGGAGCCCCAGGAAGCTAAGGGGTTTTGGGCAATAAATAACGGTCAGATGAGCATATTTTTATATTTATTTGTGACACTGGGAGGACACAAATAGGTGTTCGATCCAGGGGGCGGAGCCCCAAGAAGCTAAGGGGTTCTATACATTAAATTATCGTCAGATGAGCATATTTTATACTTTATTTGTTTCACTGGCAGGTCACAAATTGTTGTTGGATCCAGGGGCCGGAGCCCTAAGAAGCTTAGGGGTTCTATACATTAAATTATCGTCAGACTAGCATATTTTATACTTTATTTGTGTCACTGGCAGGTCACAAATTGGTGTTGGGTGCAGGGTCGGAGCCCCCAGAAACTCAGGGGTTCTATACATTAAATTATCGTAAGACGAGCATATTTTATACTTTATTTGTGTCACTGGCAGGTCACAAATTAATGTTGGGTGCAGGGCCGGAGCCCCCAGAAACTCAGGGGTTTTATACATTAAATTATCGTCAGATGTGCATATTTTATACTTTATTTGTGACACTGGCAAGTCACCTTTTGGTGTGGGGTCCAGGGGGCGGAGCCCCTGGAAGCACAGGGGTTTTGGGCAATAAATAACGGTCAGATGAGCATATTTTTTAAAATCTATTTGTGACACTGGCAGGACACAAATTGGGGTTGGGTCCAGGGGGCGGAGCCCCCGGAGGCTAAGGGCTTTTGGGCAATAAATAACGGTCGGATGAGCATATTTGTATACCTTCTTTGTGACACTGGCAGGACACAAATTGATATTGGGTCCAGGGAGCGGAGCCCCCAGAAGCTCAGAGGCTTTATACATTAGATTATCGTCAGATGTGCTTATTTATAACCTTTTTTAAGATACTGGCAGATCACCATATTTTATACTTTATTTGTGTCACTGGCAGGTCACAAATTAATGTTGGGTGCAGGGCCGGAGCCCCCAGAAACTCAGGGGTTTTATACATTAAATTATCGTCAGATGTGCATATTTTATACTTTATTTGTGACACTGGCAAGTCACCTTTTGGTGTGGGGTCCAGGGGGCGGAGCCCCTGGAAGCACAGGGGTTTTGGGCAATAAATAACGGTCAGATGAGCATATTTTTTAAAATCTATTTGTGACACTGGCAGGACACAAATTGGGGTTGGGTCCAGGGGGCGGAGCCCCCGGAGGCTAAGGGCTTTTGGGCAATAAATAACGGTCGGATGAGCATATTTGTATACCTTCTTTGTGACACTGGCAGGACACAAATTGATATTGGGTCCAGGGAGCGGAGCCCCCAGAAGCTCAGAGGCTTTATACATTAGATTATCGTCAGATGTGCTTATTTATAACCTTTTTTAAGATACTGGCAGATCACCATATTTTATACTTTATTTGTGTCACTGGCAGGTCACAAATTAATGTTGGGTGCAGGGCCGGAGCCCCCAGAAGCTCAGGGGTTTTATACATTAAATTATCGTCAGATGTGCATATTTTATACTTTATTTGTGACACTGGCAAGTCACCTTTTGGTGTGGGGTCCAGGGGGCGGAGCCCCTGGAAGCACAGGGGTTTTGGGCAATAAATAACGGTCAGATGAGCATATTTTTTAAAATCTATTTGTGACACTGGCAGGACACAAATTATTGTTGGGTCCAGGGGGCGGAGCCCCCGGAGGCTAAGGGCTTTTGGGCAATAAATAACGGTCGGATGAGCATATTTGGTATACCTTCTTTGTGACACTGGCAGGACACAAATTGATATTGGGTCCAGGGAGCGGAGCCCCCAGAAGCTCAGAGGCTTTATATATTAAATTATCGTCAGATGTGCTTATTTATAACCTTTTTTAAGATACTGGCAGATCACAAATTGGTGTTGGGTCCAGGGGGCGGAGCCCCCGGAAGATTAGGGGTTTTATACATTAAATTATCGTCAGATGTGCATATTTTTTACTTTATTTGTGACACTGGCAAGTCACCTTTTGGTGTGGGGTCCAGGGGGCGGAGCCCCTGGAAGCACAGGGGTTTTGGGCAATAAATAACGGTCAGATGAGCATATTTTTTAAAATCTATTTGTGACACTGGCAGGACACAAATTGGTGTTGGGTCCAGGGGCGGAGCCCCCGGAGGCTAAGGGCTTTTGGGCAATAAATAACGGTCGGATGAGCATATTTGTATACCTTCTTTGTGACATTGGCAGGAAACAAATTGATGTTGGGTCCAGGGGGCGGAGCCCCCAGAAGCTCAGAGGCTCTATACATTAAATTATCGTCAGATGTGCTTATTTCTTACCTTTTTTGTGACACTGGCAGGTCACGAATTGGTGTGGGGTGTACAGGGGGCGGAGCCCCCGGAAGCACAGGGGTTTTGGGCAATAAATAACGGTCAGGTGAGCATATTTCTTTTATCTATTTGTGACACTGGCAGGACACAAATTGATGCTCGGAGGCTTGTTACATTAAATTATCGTCAGATGTGCTTATTTGATACTTTATTTGTGACACTGGCAAGTCACGAATTAGTCCAGGAGTCGGAGCCCCCGGAAGCACAGGGGTTTTGGGCAATAAATAACGGTCAGATGTCAATATATTTTGTATCTATTTGTGACACAGGCATGATACAAATTGGTGTTGGGTCCAGGGGGCGGAGCCCCCTGAAGCTAACGGGTTTTGGGCAATAAATAACGGTCAGATGAACATATTTTTATACGTTATTTGTGACATTGGTTGAACAAAAATTGATGTTGGGTCCAGGGGGCGGAGCCCCCAGAAGCTCAGAGGCTCTATACATGAAATTATCTTCAGATGTGCTTATTTCTTACCTTTTTTGTGACACTGGCAGGTCACGAATTGGTGTGGGGTGTACGGGGGGCGGAGCCCCAGGAAGCTCAGAGGCTTTATACATTAGATTATCGTCAGATGTGCTTATTTATAACCTTTTTTAAGATACTGGCAGATCACCATATTTTATACTTTATTTGTGTCACTGGCAGGTCACAAATTAATGTTGGGTGCAGGGCCGGAGCCCCCAGAAACTCAGGGGTTTTATACATTAAATTATCGTCAGATGTGCATATTTTATACTTTATTTGTGACACTGGCAAGTCACCTTTTGGTGTGGGGTCCAGGGGGCGGAGCCCCTGGAAGCACAGGGGTTTTGGGCAATAAATAACGGTCAGATGAGCATATTTTTTAAAATCTATTTGTGACACTGGCAGGACACAAATTATTGTTGGGTCCAGGGGGCGGAGCCCCCGGAGGCTAAGGGCTTTTGGGCAATAAATAACGGTCGGATGAGCATATTTGATATACCTTCTTTGTGACACTGGCAGGACACAAATTGATATTGGGTCCAGGGAGCGGAGCCCCCAGAAGCTCAGAGGCTTTATATATTAAATTATCGTCAGATGTGCTTATTTATAACCTTTTTTAAGATACTGGCAGATCACAAATTGGTGTTGGGTCCAGGGGGCGGAGCCCCCGGAAGATTAGGGGTTTTATACATTAAATTATCGTCAGATGTGCATATTTTTTACTTTATTTGTGACACTGGCAAGTCACCTTTTGGTGTGGGGTCCAGGGGGCGGAGCCCCTGGAAGCACAGGGGTTTTGGGCAATAAATAACGGTCAGATGAGCATATTTTTTAAAATCTATTTGTGACACTGGCAGGACACAAATTGGTGTTGGGTCCAGGGGCGGAGCCCCCGGAGGCTAAGGGCTTTTGGGCAATAAATAACGGTCGGATGAGCATATTTGTATACCTTCTTTGTGACATTGGCAGGAAACAAATTGATGTTGGGTCCAGGGGGCGGAGCCCCCAGAAGCTCAGAGGCTCTATACATTAAATTATCGTCAGATGTGCTTATTTCTTACCTTTTTTGTGACACTGGCAGGTCACGAATTGGTGTGGGGTGTACAGGGGGCGGAGCCCCCGGAAGCACAGGGGTTTTGGGCAATAAATAACGGTCAGGTGAGCATATTTCTTTTATCTATTTGTGACACTGGCAGGACACAAATTGATGCTCGGAGGCTTGTTACATTAAATTATCGTCAGATGTGCTTATTTGATACTTTATTTGTGACACTGGCAAGTCACGAATTAGTCCAGGAGTCGGAGCCCCCGGAAGCACAGGGGTTTTGGGCAATAAATAACGGTCAGATGTCAATATATTTTGTATCTATTTGTGACACAGGCATGATACAAATTGGTGTTGGGTCCAGGGGCGGAGCCCCCTGAAGCTAACGGGTTTTGGGCAATAAATAACGGTCAGATGAACATATTTTTATACGTTATTTGTGACATTGGTTGAACAAAAATTGATGTTGGGTCCAGGGGGCGGAGCCCCCAGAAGCTCAGAGGCTCTATACATGAAATTATCTTCAGATGTGCTTATTTCTTACCTTTTTTGTGACACTGGCAGGTCACGAATTGGTGTGGGGTGTACGGGGGGCGGAGCCCCAGGAAGCTAAGGGGTTTTGGGCAATAAATAACGGTCAGATGAGCATATTTTTATATTTATTTGTGACACTGGGAGGACACAAATAGGTGTTCGATCCAGGGGGCGGAGCCCCAAGAATTTAAGGGGTTCTATACATTAAATTATCGTCAGATGAGCATATTTTATACTTTATTTGTTTCACCGGCAGGTCACAAATTGTTGTTGGATCCAGGGGCCGGAGCCCTAAGAAGCTTAGGGGTTCTATACATTAAATTATCGTCAGACTAGCATATTTTATACTTTATTTGTGTCACTGGCAGGTCACAAATTGGTGTTGGGTGCGGGGCCGGAGCCCCCAGAAACTCAGGGGTTCTATACATTAAATTATCGTAAGAAGAACATATTTTATACTTTATTTGTGTCACTGGCAGGTCACAAATTAATGTTGGGTGCAGGGCCGGAGCCCCCAGAAACTCAGGGGGTTTATACATTAAATTATCGTCAGATGTGCATATTTTATACTTTATTTGTGACACTGGCAAGTCACCTTTTGGTGTGGGGTCCAGGGGGCGGAGCCCCTGGAAGCACAGGGGTTTTGGGCAATAAATAACGGTCAGATGAGCATATTTTTTAAAATCTATTTGTGACACTGGCAGGACACAAATTATTGTTGGGTCCAGGGGGCGGAGCCCCCGGAGGCTAAGGGCTTTTGGGCAATAAATAACGGTCGGATGAGCATATTTGGTATACCTTCTTTGTGACACTGGCAGGACACAAATTGATATTGGGTCCAGGGAGCGGAGCCCCCAGAAGCTCAGAGGCTTTATACATTAAATTATCGTCAGATGTGCTTATTTATAACCTTTTTTAAGATACTGGCAGATCACAAATTGGTGTTGGGTCCAGGGGGCGGAGCCCCCGGAAGATTAGGGGTTTTATACATTAAATTATCGTCAGATGTGCATATTTTTTACTTTATTTGTGACACTGGCAAGTCACCTTTTGGTGTGGGGTCCAGGGGGCGGAGCCCCTGGAAGCACAGGGGATTTGGGCAATAAATAACGGTCAGATGAGCATATTTTTTAAAATCTATTTGTGACACTGGCAGGACACAAATTGGTGTTGGGTCCAGGGGCGGAGCCCCCGGAGGCTAAGGGCTTTTGGGCAATAAATAACGGTCGGATGAGCATATTTGTATACCTTCTTTGTGACATTGGCAGGAAACAAATTGATGTTGGGTCCAGGGGGCGGAGCCCCCAGAAGCTCAGAGGCTCTATACATTAAATTATCGTCAGATGTGCTTATTTCTCACCTTTTTTGTGACACTGGCAGGTCACGAATTGGTGTGGGGTGTACAGGGGGCGGAGCCCCCGGAAGCACAGGGGTTTTGGGCAATAAATAACGGTCAGGTGAGCATATTTCTTTTATCTATTTGTGACACTGGCAGGACACAAATTGATGCTCGGAGGCTTGTTACATTAAATTATCGTCAGATGTGCTTATTTGATACTTTATGTGTGACACTGGCAAGTCACGAATTAGTCCAGGAGTCGGAGCCCCCGGAAGCACAGTGGTTTTGGGCAATAAATAACGGTCAGATGACAATATATGTTGTATCTATTTGTGACACAGGCATGATACAAATTGGTGTTGGGTCCAGGGGGCGGAGCCCCCTGAAGCTAACGGGTTTTGGGCAATAAATAACGGTCAGATGAACATATTTTTATACGTTATTTGTGACATTGGTTGAACAAAAATTGATGTTGGGTCCAGGGGGCGGAGCCCCCAGAAGCTCAGAGGCTCTATACATGAAATTATCTTCAGATGTGCTTATTTCTTACCTTTTTTGTGACACTGGCAGGTCACGAATTGGTGTGGGGTGTACGGGGGGCGGAGCCCCAGGAAGCTAAGGGGTTTTGGGCAATAAATAACGGTCAGATGAGCATATTTTTATATTTATTTGTGACACTGGGAGGACACAAATAGGTGTTCGATCCAGGGGGCGGAGCCCCAAGAATTTAAGGGGTTCTATACATTAAATTATCGTCAGATGAGCATATTTTATACTTTATTTGTTTCACTGGCAGGTCACAAATTGTTGTTGGATCCAGGGGCCGGAGCCCTAAGAAGCTTAGGGGTTCTATACATTAAATTATCGTCAGACTAGCATATTTTATACTTTATTTGTGTCACTGGCAGGTCACAAATTGGTGTTGGGTGCGGGGCCGGAGCCCCCAGAAACTCAGGGGTTCTATACATTAAATTATCGTAAGAAGAACATATTTTATACTTTATTTGTGTCACTGGCAGGTCACAAATTAATGTTGGGTGCAGGGCCGGAGCCCCCAGAAACTCAGGGGTTTTATACATTAAATTATCGTCAGATGTGCATATTTTATACTTTATTTGTGACACTGGCAAGTCACCTTTTGGTGTGGGGTCCAGGGGGCGGAGCCCCCGGAGGCTAAGGGCTTTTGGGCAATAAATAACGGTCGGATGAGCATATTTGGTATACCTTCTTTGTGACACTGGCAGGACACAAATTGATATTGGGTCCAGGGAGCGGAGCCCCCAGAAGCTCAGAGGCTTTATACATTAAATTATCGTCAGATGTGCTTATTTATAACCTTTTTTAAGATACTGGCAGATCACAAATTGGTGTTGGGTCCAGGGGGCGGAGCCCCCGGAAGATTAGGGGTTTTATACATTAAATTATCGTCAGATGTGCATATTTTTTACTTTATTTGTGACACTGGCAAGTCACCTTTTGGTGTGGGGTCCAGGGGGCGGAGCCCCTGGAAGCACAGGGGTTTTGGGCAATAAATAACGGTCAGATGAGCATATTTTTTAAAATCTATTTGTGACACTGGCAGGACACAAATTGGTGTTGGGTCCAGGGGGCGGAGCCCCCGGAGGCTAAGGGCTTTTGGGCAATAAATAACGGTCGGATGAGCATATTTGTATACCTTCTTTGTGACATTGGCAGGAAACAAATTGATGTTGGGTCCAGGGGGCGGAGCCCCCAGAAGCTCAGAGGCTCTATACATTAAATTATCGTCAGATGTGCTTATTTCTTACCTTTTTTGTGACACTGGCAGGTCACGAATTGGTGTGGGGTGTACAGGGGGCGGAGCCCCCGGAAGCACAGGGGTTTTGGGCAATAAATAACGGTCAGGTGAGCATATTTCTTTTATCTATTTGTGACACTGGCAGGACACAAATTGATGCTCGGAGGCTTGTTACATTAAATTATCGTCAGATGTGCTTATTTGATACTTTATTTGTGACACTGGCAAGTCACGAATTAGTCCAGGAGTCGGAGCCCCCGGAAGCACAGTGGTTTTGGGCAATAAATAACGGTCAGATGACAATATATGTTGTATCTATTTGTGACACAGGCATGATACAAATTGGTGTTGGGTCCAGGGGGCGGAGCCCCCTGAAGCTAACGGGTTTTGGGCAATAAATAACGGTCAGATGAACATATTTTTATACGTTATTTGTGACATTGGTTGAACAAAAATTGATGTTGGGTCCAGGGGGCGGAGCCCCCAGAAGCTCAGAGGCTCTATACATGAAATTATCTTCAGATGTGCTTATTTCTTACCTTTTTTGTGACACTGGCAGGTCACGAATTGGTGTGGGGTGTACGGGGGGCGGAGCCCCAGGAAGCTAAGGGGTTTTGGGCAATAAATAACGGTCAGATGAGCATATTTTTATATTTATTTGTGACACTGGGAGGACACAAATAGGTGTTCGATCCAGGGGGCGGAGCCCCAAGAATTTAAGGGGTTCTATACATTAAATTATCGTCAGATGAGCATATTTTATACTTTATTTGTTTCACTGGCAGGTCACAAATTGTTGTTGGATCCAGGGGCCGGAGCCCTAAGAAGCTTAGGGGTTCTATACATTAAATTATCGTCAGACTAGCATATTTTATACTTTATTTGTGTCACTGGCAGGTCACAAATTGGTGTTGGGTGCGGGGCCGGAGCCCCCAGAAACTCAGGGGTTCTATACATTAAATTATCGTAAGAAGAACATATTTTATACTTTATTTGTGTCACTGGCAGGTCACAAATTAATGTTGGGTGCAGGGCCGGAGCCCCCAGAAACTCAGGGGTTTTATACATTAAATTATCGTCAGATGTGCATATTTTATACTTTATTTGTGACACTGGCAAGTCACCTTTTGGTGTGGGGTCCAGGGGGCGGAGCCCCTGGAAGCACAGGGGTTTTGGGCAATAAATAACGGTCAGATGAGCATATTTTTTAAAATCTATTTGTGACACTGGCAGGACACAAATTATTGTTGGGTCCAGGGGGCGGAGCCCCCGGAGGCTAAGGGCTTTTGGGCAATAAATAACGGTCGGATGAGCATATTTGGTATACCTTCTTTGTGACACTGGCAGGACACAAATTGATATTGGGTCCAGGGAGCGGAGCCCCCAGAAGCTCAGAGGCTTTATACATTAAATTATCGTCAGATGTGCTTATTTATAACCTTTTTTAAGATACTGGCAGATCACAAATTGGTGTTGGGTCCAGGGGGCGGAGCCCCCGGAAGATTAGGGGTTTTATACATTAAATTATCGTCAGATGTGCATATTTTTTACTTTATTTGTGACACTGGCAAGTCACCTTTTGGTGTGGGGTCCAGGGGGCGGAGCCCCTGGAAGCACAGGGGTTTTGGGCAATAAATAACGGTCAGATGAGCATATTTTTTAAAATCTATTTGTGACACTGGCAGGACACAAATTGGTGTTGGGTCCAGGGGGCGGAGCCCCCGGAGGCTAAGGGCTTTTGGGCAATAAATAACGGTCGGATGAGCATATTTGTATACCTTCTTTGTGACATTGGCAGGAAACAAATTGATGTTGGGTCCAGGGGGGCGGAGCCCCCAGAAGCTCAGAGGCTCTATACATTAAATTATCGTCAGATGTGCATATTTTTATACTTTATTTGTGACACTTGGCAAGTCACCTTTTGGTGTGGGGTCCAGGGGGCGGAGCCCCTGGAAGCACAGGGGTTTTGGGCAATAAATAACGGTCAGATGAGCATATTTTTTAAAATCTATTTGTGACACTGGCAGGACACAAATTGGTGTTGGGTCCAGGGGGCGGAGCCCCCGGAGGCTAAGGGCTTTTGGGCAATAAATAACGGTCGGATGAGCATATTTGTATACCTTCTTTGTGACACTGGCAGGACACAAATTGATATTGGGTCCAGGGAGCGGAGCCCCCAGAAGCTCAGAGGCTTTATACATTAAATTATCGTCAGATGTGCTTATTTATAACCTTTTTTAAGATACTGGCAGATCACAAATTGGTGTTGGGTCCAGGGGGCGGAACCCCCGGAAGATTAGGGGTTTTGGGCAATAAATAACGGTCAGATGGGCATATTTTTATACGTTATTTGTGACATTGGCAGGAAACAAATTGATGTTGGGTCCAGGGGGCGGAGCCACCAGTAGCTCAGAGGCTCTATACATTAAATTATCGTCAGATGTGCTTACTTCTTACCTTTTTGTGACACTGGCAGGTCACGAATTGGTGTGGGGTGTACAGGGGGCGGAGCCCCCGGAAGCACAGGGGTTTTGGGCAATAAATAACGGTCAGATTGAGCATATTTCTTTTATCTATTTGTGACACTGGCAGGACACAAATTGGTGTTGGGTCCAGGGGGCGGAGCTCCCGGAAGCTTAGGGGTTTTGGGCAATAAATAACGGTCAGATGAGCATATTTTTATACGTTATTTGTGACACTGGGAGGACACAAATAGGTGTTCGATCCAGGGGGCGGAGCCCCAAGAAGCTAAGGGGTTCTATACATTAAATTATCGTCAGATTAGCATATTTTATACTTTATTTGTGACACTGGCAGGACACAAATTGGTGTTGGATCCAGGGGGCGGAGCCCCAAAAAGGCTAAAGGGTTCTATATATTAAAATTATCGTCAGACGAGCATATTTTATACTTTATTTGTGACACTGGCAGGACACAAATTGATGTTGGGTCCAGGGGGACGGAGCCCCCATAAGCTCAGAGGCTTGTTACATTAAATTATCGTCAGATGTGCTTATATGATACTTTATTTGTGACACTGGCAAGTCACGAATTAGTCCAGGAGTCGGAGCCCCCGGAAGCACAGGGGTT
>JAVYIG010016517.1:0-30779 GCA_035222895.1 Strongylocentrotus droebachiensis | reverse complement strand
ATTTTTTGCGTAATGTAGAAAAACGATTAAATCGCGTATATACTGTCATATTGCGCAATGAAAGAGTCATTTGAAGCATTTTTTAAGTTTTTCATCACATTTGCAAATATCTTTCTTAAAAAGCATGCTATGGTCTTCTAAGTGGTTTCATTATGTTCTGCTCAAGCTCTTCTACCTGTTCGCGACATCGGTTTATCTCTTTCATCTTTATTGATTGCGCAATGTTGAAAACGATTAAATCGCGTATATACTGTCATATTGCGCAATGAAAGAGTCATTTGAAGTATTTTTTTAGTTTTTCATCACATTGCAAATATCTTTCTTAAAAAGCATGCTATGGTCTTCTAAGTGGTTTCATTATATTCTGCTCAAGCTCTTTTACCTCTTCGCGACATCGGTTTATCTCTTTCATCTTCATTGATTGCGCAATGTTGAAAACGATTAAATCGCGTATATACTGTCATATTGCGCAATGAAAGAGTCATTTGAAGCATTTTTTTAGTTTTTCATCACATTTGCAAATATCTTTCTTAAAAAGCATGCTATGGTCTTCTAAGTGGTTTCATTATATTCTGCTCAAACTCTTTTACCTCTTCGCGACATCGGTTTATCTCATTCATTTTCATTGATTGCGCAATGTTGAAAACGATTAAATCGGTATCCTAAGTGGTATCATTATGTTGCGCTTGAGCATCTCTACCTGTTCGCGTCATCGGTTTATGTTTTTCATCTTTATTTATTGCGTAATGCTAGAAAAACGATTAAATCGCGTATATACTGTCATATTGCGCAATGAAAGAGTCATTTGAAGCATTTTTTTAGTTTTTCATCAAATTTGCAAATATCTTTCTTAAAAAGCATGCTATGGTCTTCTAAGTGGTTTCATTATGTTCTGCTCAAGCTCTTCTACCTGTTCGCGACATCGGTTTATCTCTTTCATCTTTATTGATTGCGCAATGTTGAAAACGATTAAATCGCGTATATACTGTCATATTGCGCAATGAAAGAGTCATTTGAAGTATTTTTTTAGTTTTTCATCACATTTGCAAATATCTTTCTTAAAAAGCATGCTATGGTCTTCTAAGTGGTTTCATTATATTCTGCTCAAGCTCTTTTACCTCTTCGCGACATCGGTTTATCTCTTTCATCTTCATTGATTGCGCAATGTTGAAAACGATTAAATCGCGTATATACTGTCATATTGCGCAATGAAAGAGTCATTTAAAGCATTTTTTTAGTTTTTCACCAAATTTGCAAATATCTTTCTTAAAAAGCATGCTATGGTCTTCTAAGTGGTTTCATTATATTCTGCTCAAGCTCTTTTACCTCTTCGCGAAATCGGTTTATCTCTTTCATTTTCATTGATTGCGCAATGTTGAAAACGATTAATCGGTATCCTAAGTGGTATCATTATGTTGCGCTTGAGCATCTCTACCTGTTCGCGTCATCGGTTTATGTTTTTCATCTTTATTTTTTGCGTAATGTAGAAAAACGATTAAATCGCGTATATACTGTCATATTGCGCAATGAAAGAGTCATTTGAAGCATTTTTTAAGTTTTTCATCACATTTGCAAATATCTTTCTTAAAAAGCATGCTATTGTCTTCCAAGTGGTTTCATTATATTCTGCTCAAGCTCTTTTACCTGTTCGCGACATCGGTTTATCTCTTTCATCTTTATTGATTGCGCAATGTTGAAAACGATTAAATCGCGTATATACTGTCATATTGCGCAATGAAAGAGTCATTTGAAGCATTTTTTTTAGTTTTTCATCACATTTGCAAATATCTTTCTTAAAAAGCATGCTATGGTCTTCTAAGTGGTTTCATTATATTCTGCTCAAACTCTTTTACCTCTTCGCGACATCGGTTTATCTCATCATCTTCATTGTTAGCGCAATGTTGAAAACGATTAAATCGGTATCCTAAGTGGTATCATTATGTTGCGCTTGAGCATCTCTACCTGTTCGCGTCATCGGTTTATGTTTTTCATCTTTATTTATTGCGTAATGTAGAAAAACGATTAAATCGCGTGTATACTGTCATATTGCGCAATGAAAGAGTCATTTGAAGCATTTTTTTAGTTTTTCATCAAATTTGCAAATATCTTTCTTAAAAAGCATGCTATGGTCTTCTAAGTGGTTTCATTATGTTCTGCTCAAGCTCTTCTACCTGTTCGCGACATCGGTTTATCTCTTTCATCTTTATTGATTGCGCAATGTTGAAAACGATTAAATCGCGTATATACTGTCATATTGCGCAATGAAAGAGTCATTTGAAGTATTTTTTTAGTTTTTCATCACATTTGCAAATATCTTTCTTAAAAAGCATGCTATGGTCTTCTAAGTGGTTTCATTATATTCTGCTCAAGCTCTTTTACCTCTTCGCGACATCGGTTTATCTCTTTCATCTTCATTGATTGCGCAATGTTGAAAACGATTAAATCGCGGATATACTGTCATATTGCGCAATGAAAGAGTCATTTAAAGCATTTTTTTAGTTTTTCACCAAATTTGCAAATATCTTTCTTAAAAAGCATGCTATGGTCTTCTAAGTGGTTTCATTATATTCTGCTCAAGCTCTTTTACCTCTTCGCGAAATCGGTTTATCTCTTTCATTTTCATTGATTGCGCAATGTTGAAAACGATTAAATCGGTATCCTAAGTGGTATCATTATGTTGCGCTTGAGCATCTCTACCTGTTCGCGTCATCGGTTTATGTTTTTCATCTTTATTTTTTGCGTAATGTAGAAAAACGATTAAATCGCGTATATACTGTCATATTGCGCAATGAAAGAGTCATTTGAAGCATTTTTTTAGTTTTTCATCAAATTTGCAAATTTTTTTTTTTTTTTTTAAACATGCTATGGTCTTCTAAGTGGTTTCATTATGTTCTGTTCAAGCTCTTTTACCTCTTCGCGACATCGGTTTATCTCTTTCATCTTTATTGATTGCGCAATGTTGAAAACGATTAAATCGCGTATATACTGTCATATTGCGCAATGAAAGAGTCATTTGAAGCATTTTTTTTAGTTTTTCATCACATTTGCAAATATCTTTCTTAAAAAGCATGCTATGGTCTTCTAAGTGGTTTCATTATATTTTGCTTAAACTCTTTTACCTCTTCGCGACATCGGTTTATCTCATTCATCTTCATTGATTGCGCAATGTTGAAAACGATTAAATCGGTATCCTAAGTGGTTTCATTATGTTGCGCTTGAGCATCTCTACCTGTTCGCGTCATCGGTTTATGTTTTTCATCTTTATTTATTGCGTAATGTAGAAAAACGATTAAATCGCGTATATACTGTCATATTGCGCAATGAAAGAGTCATTTGAAGCATTTTTTTAGTTTTTCATCAAATTTGCAAATATCTTCTTCTTTTTTTTAAAACATGCTATGGTCTTCTAAGTGGTTTCATTATGTTCTGCTCAAGCTCTTTTACCTCTTCGCGACATCGGTTTATCTCTTTCATCTTTATTGATTGCGCAATGTTGAAAACGATTAAATCGCGTATATACTGTCATATTGCGCAATGAAAGAGTCATTTAAAGCATTTTTTTAGTTTTTCACCAAATTTGCAAATATCTTTCTTAAAAAGCATGCTATGGTCTTCTAAGTGGTTTCATTATATTCTGCTCAAGCTCTTTTACCTCTTCGCGAAATCGGTTTATCTCTTTCATTTTCATTGATTGCGCAATGTTGAAAACGATTAAATCGGTATCCTAAGTGGTATCATTATGTTGCGCTTGAGCATCTCTACCTGTTCGCGTCATCGGTTTATGTTTTTCATCTTTATTTTTTGCGTAATGTAGAAAAACGATTAAATCGCGTATATACTGTCATATTGCGCAATGAAAGAGTCATTTGAAGCATTTTTTAAGTTTTTCATCACATTTGCAAATATCTTTCTTAAAAAGCATGCTATGGTCTTCTAAGTGGTTTCATTATGTTCTGCTCAAGCTCTTCTACCTGTTCGCGACATCGGTTTATCTCTTTCATCTTTATTGATTGCGCAATGTTGAAAACGATTAAATCGCGTATATACTGTCATATTGCGCAATGAAAGAGTCATTTGAAGTATTTTTTTAGTTTTTCATCACATTTGCAAATATCTTTCTTAAAAAGCATGCTATGGTCTTCTAAGTGGTTTCATTATATTCTGCTCAAGCTCTTTTACCTCTTCGCGACATCGGTTTATCTCTTTCATCTTCATTGATTGCGCATGTTGAAAACGATTAAATCGCGTATATACTGTCATATTGCGCAATGAAAGAGTCATTTGAAGCATTTTTTTTAGTTTTTCATCACATTTGCAAATATCTTTCTTAAAAAGCATGCTATGGTCTTCTAAGTGGTTTCATTATATTCTGCTCAAACTCTTTTACCTCTTCGCGACATCGGTTTATCTCATTCATTTTCATTGATTGCGCAATGTTGAAAACGATTAAATCGGTATCCTAAGTGGTATCATTATGTTGCGCTTGAGCATCTCTACCTGTTCGCGTCATCGGTTTATGTTTTTCATCTTTATTTATTGCGTAATGTAGAAAAACGATTAAATCGCGTATATACTGTCATATTGCGCAATGAAAGAGTCATTTGAAGCATTTTTTTAGTTTTTCATCAAATTTGCAAATATCTTTCTTAAAAAGCATGCTATGGTCTTCTAAGTGGTTTCATTATGTTCTGCTCAAGCTCTTCTACCTGTTCGCGACATCGGTTTATCTCTTTCATCTTTATTGATTGCGCAATGTTGAAAACGATTAAATCGCGTATATACTGTCATATTGCGCAATGAAAGAGTCATTTGAAGTATTTTTTTAGTTTTTCATCACATTTGCAAATATCTTTCTTAAAAAGCATGCTATGGTCTTCTAAGTGGTTTCATTATATTCTGCTCAAGCTCTTTTACCTCTTCGCGACATCGGTTTATCTCTTTCATCTTCATTGATTGCGCAATGTTGAAAACGATTAAATCGCGTATATACTGTCATATTGCGCAATGAAAGAGTCATTTAAAGCATTTTTTTAGTTTTTCACCAAATTTGCAAATATCTTTCTTAAAAAGCATGCTATGGTCTTCTAAGTGGTTTCATTATATTCTGCTCAAGCTCTTTTACCTCTTCGCGAAATCGGTTTATCTCTTTCATTTTCATTGATTGCGCAATGTTGAAAACGATTAAATCGGTATCCTAAGTGGTATCATTATGTTGCGCTTGAGCATCTCTACCTGTTCGCGTCATCGGTTTATGTTTTTCATCTTTATTTTTTGCGTAATGTAGAAAAACGATTAAATCGCGTATATACTGTCATATTGCGCAATGAAAGAGTCATTTGAAGCATTTTTTAAGTTTTTCATCACATTTGCAAATATCTTTCTTAAAAAGCATGCTATTGTCTTCCAAGTGGTTTCATTATATTCTGCTCAAGCTCTTTTACCTGTTCGCGACATCGGTTTATCTCTTTCATCTTTATTGATTGCGCAATGTTGAAAACGATTAAATCGCGTATATACTGTCATATTGCGCAATGAAAGAGTCATTTGAAGCATTTTTTTTAGTTTTTCATCACATTTGCAAATATCTTTCTTAAAAAGCATGCTATGGTCTTCTAAGTGGTTTCATTATATTCTGCTCAAACTCTTTTACCTCTTCGCGACATCGGTTTATCTCATTCATCTTCATTGTTAGCGCAATGTTGAAAACGATTAAATCGGTATCCTAAGTGGTATCATTATGTTGCGCTTGAGCATCTCTACCTGTTCGCATCATCGGTTTATGTTTTTCATCTTTATTTATTGCGTAATGTAGAAAAACGATTAAATCGCGTGTATACTGTCATATTGCGCAATGAAAGAGTCATTTGAAGCATTTTTTTAGTTTTTCATCAAATTTGCAAATATCTTTCTTAAAAGCATGCTATGGTCTTCTAAGTGGTTTCATTATGTTCTGCTCAAGCTCTTCTACTGTTCGCGACATCGGTTTATCTCTTTCATCTTTATTGATTGCGCAATGTTGAAAACGATTAAATCGCGTATATACTGTCATATTGCGCAATGAAAGAGTCATTTGAAGTATTTTTTTAGTTTTTCATCACATTTGCAAATATCTTTCTTAAAAAGCATGCTATGGTCTTCTAAGTGGTTTCATTATATTCTGCTCAAGCTCTTTTACCTCTTCGCGACATCGGTTTATCTCTTTCATCTTCATTGATTGCGCAATGTTGAAAACGATTAAATCGCGTATATACTGTCATATTGCGCAATGAAAGAGTCATTTAAAGCATTTTTTAGTTTTTCACCAAATTTGCAAATATCTTTCTTAAAAAGCATGCTATGGTCTTCTAAGTGGTTTCATTATATTCTGCTCAAGCTCTTTTACCTCTTCGCGAAATCGGTTTATCTCTTTCATTTTCATTGATTGCGCAATGTTGAAAACGATTAAATCGGTATCCTAAGTGGTATCATTATGTTGCGCTTGAGCATCTCTACCTGTTCGCGTCATCGGTTTATGTTTTTCATCTTTATTTTTTGCGTAATGTAGAAAAACGATTAAATCGCGTATATACTGTCATATTGCGCAATGAAAGAGTCATTTGAAGCATTTTTTAAGTTTTTCATCACATTTGCAAATATCTTTCTTAAAAAGCATGCTATTGTCTTCCAAGTGGTTTCATTATATTCTGCTCAAGCTCTTTTACCTGTTCGCGACATCGGTTTATCTCTTTCATCTTTATTGATTGCGCAATGTTGAAAACGATTAAATCGCGTATATACTGTCATATTGCGCAATGAAAGAGTCATTTGAAGCATTTTTTTTAGTTTTTCATCACATTTGCAAATATCTTTCTTAAAAAGCATGCTATGGTCTTCTAAGTGGTTTCATTATATTCTGCTCAAACTCTTTTACCTCTTCGCGACATCGGTTTATCTCATTCATCTTCATTGTTAGCGCAATGTTGAAAACGATTAAATCGGTATCCTAAGTGGTATCATTATGTTGCGCTTGAGCATCTCTACCTGTTCGCGTCATCGGTTTATGTTTTTCATCTTTATTTATTGCGTAATGTAGAAAAACGATTAAATCGCGTGTATACTGTCATATTGCGCAATGAAAGAGTCATTTGAAGCATTTTTTTAGTTTTTCATCAAATTTGCAAATATCTTTCTTAAAAAGCATGCTATGGTCTTCTAAGTGGTTTCATTATGTTCTGCTCAAGCTCTTCTACCTGTTCGCGACATCGGTTTATCTCTTTCATCTTTATTGATTGCGCAATGTTGAAAACGATTAAATCGCGTATATACTGTCATATTGCGCAATGAAAGAGTCATTTGAAGTATTTTTTTAGTTTTTCATCACATTTGCAAATATCTTTCTTAAAAAGCATGCTATGGTCTTCTAAGTGGTTTCATTATATTCTGCTCAAGCTCTTTTACCTCTTCGCGACATCGGTTTATCTCTTTCATCTTCATTGATTGCGCAATGTTGAAAACGATTAAATCGCGTATATACTGTCATATTGCGCAATGAAAGAGTCATTTAAAGCATTTTTTTAGTTTTTCACCAAATTTGCAAATATCTTTCTTAAAAAGCATGCTATGGTCTTCTAAGTGGTTTCATTATATTCTGCTCAAGCTCTTTTACCTCTTCGCGAAATCGGTTTATCTCTTTCATTTTCATTGATTGCGCAATGTTGAAAACGATTAAATCGGTATCCTAAGTGGTATCATTATGTTGCGCTTGAGCATCTCTACCTGTTCGCGTCATCGGTTTATGTTTTTCATCTTTATTTTTTGCGTAATGTAGAAAAACGATTAAATCGCGTATATACTGTCATATTGCGCAATGAAAGAGTCATTTGAAGCATTTTTTAAGTTTTTCATCACATTTGCAAATATCTTTCTTAAAAAGCATGCTATTGTCTTCCAAGTGGTTTCATTATGTTCTGCTCAAGCTCTTTTACCTGTTCGCGACATCGGTTTATCTCTTTCATCTTTATTTATTGCGCAATGTTGAAAACGATTAAATCGCGTATATACTGTCATATTGCGCAATGAAAGAGTCATTTGAAGCATTTTTTTTAGTTTTTCATCAAATTTGCAAATATCTTTCTTAAAAAGCATGCTATGGTCTTCTAAGTGGTTTCATTATGTTCTGCTCAAGCTCTTTTACCTCTTCGCGACATCGGTTTATCTCTTTCATCTTTATTGATTGCGCAATGTTGAAAACGATTAAATCGCGTATATACTGTCATATTGCGCAATGAAAGAGTCATTTAAAGCATTTTTTAGTTTTTCACCAAATTTGCAAATATCTTTCTTAAAAAGCATGCTATGGTCTTCTAAGTGGTTTCATTATATTCTGCTCAAGCTCTTTTACCTCTTCGCGAAATCGGTTTATCTCTTTCATTTTCATTGATTGCGCAATGTTGAAAACGATTAAATCGGTATCCTAAGTGGTATCATTATGTTGCGCTTGAGCATCTCTACCTGTTCGCGTCATCGGTTTATGTTTTTCATCTTTATTTTTTGCGTAATGTAGAAAAACGATTAAATCGCGTATATACTGTCATATTGCGCAATGAAAGAGTCATTTGAAGCATTTTTTAAGTTTTTCATCACATTTGCAAATATCTTTCTTAAAAAGCATGCTATGGTCTTCTAAGTGGTTTCATTATGTTCTGCTCAAGCTCTTCTACCTGTTCGCGACATCGGTTTATCTCTTTCATCTTTATTGATTGCGCAATGTTGAAAACGATTAAATCGCGTATATACTGTCATATTGCGCAATGAAAGAGTCATTTGAAGTATTTTTTTAGTTTTTCATCACATTTGCAAATATCTTTCTTAAAAAGCATGCTATGGTCTTCTAAGTGGTTTCATTATATTCTGCTCAAGCTCTTTTACCTCTTCGCGACATCGGTTTATCTCTTTCATCTTCATTGATTGCGCAATGTTGAAAACGATTAAATCGCGTATATACTGTCATATTGCGCAATGAAAGAGTCATTTGAAGCATTTTTTTAGTTTTTCATCACATTTGCAAATATCTTTCTTAAAAAGCATGCTATGGTCTTCTAAGTGGTTTCATTATGTTCTGCTCAAGCTCTTTTACCTCTTCGCGACATCGGTTTATCTCTTTCATCTTTATTGATTGCGCAATGTTGAAAACGATTAAATCGCGTATATACTGTCATATTGCGCAATGAAAGAGTCATTTAAAGCATTTTTTTAGTTTTTCACCAAATTTGCAAATATATTTCTTAAAAAGCATGCTATGGTCTTCTAAGTGGTTTCATTATATTCTGCTCAAGCTCTTTTACCTCTTCGCGAAATCGGTTTATCTCTTTCATTTTCATTGATTGCGCAATGTTGAAAACGATTAAATCGGTATCCTAAGTGGTATCATTATGTTGCGCTTGAGCATCTCTACCTGTTCGCGTCATCGGTTTATGTTTTTCATCTTTATTTTTTGCGTAATGTAGAAAAACGATTAAATCGCGTATATACTGTCATATTGCGCAATGAAAGAGTCATTTGAAGCATTTTTTAAGTTTTTCATCACATTTGCAAATATCTTTCTTAAAAAGCATGCTATGGTCTTCTAAGTGGTTTCATTATGTTCTGCTCAAGCTCTTCTACCTGTTCGCGACATCGGTTTATCTCTTTCATCTTTATTGATTGCGCAATGTTGAAAACGATTAAATCGCGTATATACTGTCATATTGCGCAATGAAAGAGTCATTTGAAGTATTTTTTTAGTTTTTCATCACATTTGCAAATATCTTTCTTAAAAAGCATGCTATGGTCTTCTAAGTGGTTTCATTATATTCTGCTCAAGCTCTTTTACCTCTTCGCGACATCGGTTTATCTCTTTCATCTTCATTGATTGCGCAATGTTGAAAACGATTAAATCGCGTATATACTGTCATATTGCGCAATGAAAGAGTCATTTGAAGCATTTTTTTAGTTTTTCATCACATTTGCAAATATCTTTCTTAAAAAGCATGCTATGGTCTTCTAAGTGGTTTCATTATATTCTGCTCAAACTCTTTTACCTCTTCGCGACATCGGTTTATCTCATTCATTTTCATTGATTGCGCAATGTTGAAAACGATTAAATCGGTATCCTAAGTGGTATCATTATGTTGCGCTTGAGCATCTCTACCTGTTCGCGTCATCGGTTTATGTTTTTCATCTTTATTTATTGCGTAATGTAGAAAAACGATTAAATCGCGTATATACTGTCATATTGCGCAATGAAAGAGTCATTTGAAGCATTTTTTTAGTTTTTCATCAAATTTGCAAATATCTTTCTTAAAAAGCATGCTATGGTCTTCTAAGTGGTTTCATTATGTTCTGCTCAAGCTCTTCTACCTGTTCGCGACATCGGTTTATCTCTTTCATCTTTATTGATTGCGCAATGTTGAAAACGATTAAATCGCGTATATACTGTCATATTGCGCAATGAAAGAGTCATTTGAAGTATTTTTTTAGTTTTTCATCACATTTGCAAATATCTTTCTTAAAAAGCATGCTATGGTCTTCTAAGTGGTTTCATTATATTCTGCTCAAGCTCTTTTACCTCTTCGCGACATCGGTTTATCTCTTTCATCTTCATTGATTGCGCAATGTTGAAAACGATTAAATCGCGTATATACTGTCATATTGCGCAATGAAAGAGTCATTTAAAGCATTTTTTTAGTTTTTCACCAAATTTGCAAATATCTTTCTTAAAAAGCATGCTATGGTCTTCTAAGTGGTTTCATTATATTCTGCTCAAGCTCTTTTACCTCTTCGCGAAATCGGTTTATCTCTTTCATTTTCATTGATTGCGCAATGTTGAAAACGATTAAATCGGTATCCTAAGTGGTATCATTATGTTGCGCTTGAGCATCTCTACCTGTTCGCGTCATCGGTTTATGTTTTTCATCTTTATTTTTTGCGTAATGTAGAAAAACGATTAAATCGCGTATATACTGTCATATTGCGCAATGAAAGAGTCATTTGAAGCATTTTTTAAGTTTTTCATCACATTTGCAAATATCTTTCTTAAAAAGCATGCTATTGTCTTCCAAGTGGTTTCATTATATTCTGCTCAAGCTCTTTTACCTGTTCGCGACATCGGTTTATCTCTTTCATCTTTATTGATTGCGCAATGTTGAAAACGATTAAATCGCGTATATACTGTCATATTGCGCAATGAAAGAGTCATTTGAAGCATTTTTTTTAGTTTTTCATCACATTTGCAAATATCTTTCTTAAAAAGCATGCTATGGTCTTCTAAGTGGTTTCATTATATTCTGCTCAAACTCTTTTACCTCTTCGCGACATCGGTTTATCTCATTCATCTTCATTGTTAGCGCAATGTTGAAAACGATTAAATCGGTATCCTAAGTGGTATCATTATGTTGCGCTTGAGCATCTCTACCTGTTCGCGTCATCGGTTTATGTTTTTCATCTTTATTTATTGCGTAATGTAGAAAAACGATTAAATCGCGTGTATACTGTCATATTGCGCAATGAAAGAGTCATTTGAAGCATTTTTTTAGTTTTTCATCAAATTTGCAAATTTCTTTCTTAAAAAGCATGCTATGGTCTTCTAAGTGGTTTCATTATGTTCTGCTCAAGCTCTTCTACCTGTTCGCGACATCGGTTTATCTCTTTCATCTTTATTGATTGCGCAATGTTGAAAACGATTAAATCGCGTATATACTGTCATATTGCGCAATGAAAGAGTCATTTGAAGTATTTTTTTAGTTTTTCATCACATTTGCAAATATCTTTCTTAAAAAGCATGCTATGGTCTTCTAAGTGGTTTCATTATATTCTGCTCAAGCTCTTTTACCTCTTCGCGACATCGGTTTATCTCTTTCATCTTCATTGATTGCGCAATGTTGAAAACGATTAAATCGCGTATATACTGTCATATTGCGCAATGAAAGAGTCATTTAAAGCATTTTTTTAGTTTTTCACCAAATTTGCAAATATCTTTCTTAAAAAGCATGCTATGGTCTTCTAAGTGGTTTCATTATATTCTGCTCAAGCTCTTTTACCTCTTCGCGAAATCGGTTTATCTCTTTCATTTTCATTGATTGCGCAATGTTGAAAACGATTAAATCGGTATCCTAAGTGGTATCATTATGTTGCGCTTGAGCATCTCTACCTGTTCGCGTCATCGGTTTATGTTTTTCATCTTTATTTTTTGCGTAATGTAGAAAAACGATTAAATCGCGTATATACTGTCATATTGCGCAATGAAAGAGTCATTTGAAGCATTTTTTAAGTTTTTCATCACATTTGCAAATATCTTTCTTAAAAAGCATGCTATTGTCTTCCAAGTGGTTTCATTATGTTCTGCTCAAGCTCTTTTACCTGTTCGCGACATCGGTTTATCTCTTTCATCTTTATTGATTGCGCAATGTTGAAAACGATTAAATCGCGTATATACTGTCATATTGCGCAATGAAAGAGTCATTTGAAGCATTTTTTTTAGTTTTTCACCAAATTTGCAAATATCTTTCTTAAAAAGCATGCTATGGTCTTCTAAGTGGTTTCATTATATTCTGCTCAAGCTCTTTTACCTCTTCGCGACATCGGTTTATCTCTTTCATTTTCATTGATTGCGCAATGTTGAAAACGATTAAATCGGTATCCTAAGTGGTATCATTATGTTGCGCTTGAGCATCTCTACCTGTTCGCGTCATCGGTTTATGTTTTTCATCTTTATTTTTTGCGTAATGTAGAAAAACGATTAAATCGCGTATATACTGTCATATTGCGCAATGAAAGAGTCATTTGAAGCATTTTTTAAGTTTTTCATCACATTTGCAAATATCTTTCTTAAAAAGCATGCTATGGTCTTCTAAGTGGTTTCATTATGTTCTGCTCAAGCTCTTCTACCTGTTCGCGACATCGGTTTATCTCTTTCATCTTTATTGATTGCGCAATGTTGAAAACGATTAAATCGCGTATATACTGTCATATTGCGCAATGAAAGAGTCATTTGAAGTATTTTTTTAGTTTTTCATCACATTTGCAAATATCTTTCTTAAAAAGCATGCTATGGTCTTCTAAGTGGTTTCATTATATTCTGCTCAAGCTCTTTTACCTCTTCGCGACATCGGTTTATCTCTTTCATCTTCATTGATTGCGCAATGTTGAAAACGATTAAATCGCGTATATACTGTCATATTGCGCAATGAAAGAGTCATTTGAAGCATTTTTTTAGTTTTTCATCACATTTGCAAATATCTTTCTTAAAAAGCATGCTATGGTCTTCTAAGTGGTTTCATTATATTCTGCTCAAACTCTTTTACCTCTTCGCGACATCGGTTTATCTCATTCATTTTCATTGATTGCGCAATGTTGAAAACGATTAAATCGGTATCCTAAGTGGTATCATTATGTTGCGCTTGAGCATCTCTACCTGTTCGCGTCATCGGTTTATGTTTTTCATCTTTATTTATTGCGTAATGTAGAAAAACGATTAAATCGCGTATATACTGTCATATTGCGCAATGAAAGAGTCATTTGAAGCATTTTTTTAGTTTTTCATCAAATTTGCAAATATCTTTCTTAAAAAGCATGCTATGGTCTTCTAAGTGGTTTCATTATGTTCTGCTCAAGCTCTTCTACCTGTTCGCGACATCGGTTTATCTCTTTCATCTTTATTGATTGCGCAATGTTGAAAACGATTAAATCGCGTATATACTGTCATATTGCGCAATGAAAGAGTCATTTGAAGTATTTTTTTAGTTTTTCATCACATTTGCAAATATCTTTCTTAAAAAGCATGCTATGGTCTTCTAAGTGGTTTCATTATATTCTGCTCAAGCTCTTTTACCTCTTCGCGACATCGGTTTATCTCTTTCATCTTCATTGATTGCGCAATGTTGAAAACGATTAAATCGCGTATATACTGTCATATTGCGCAATGAAAGAGTCATTTAAAGCATTTTTTTAGTTTTTCACCAAATTTGCAAATATCTTTCTTAAAAAGCATGCTATGGTCTTCTAAGTGGTTTCATTATATTCTGCTCAAGCTCTTTTACCTCTTCGCGAAATCGGTTTATCTCTTTCATTTTCATTGATTGCGCAATGTTGAAAACGATTAAATCGGTATCCTAAGTGGTATCATTATGTTGCGCTTGAGCATCTCTACCTGTTCGCGTCATCGGTTTATGTTTTTCATCTTTATTTTTTGCGTAATGTAGAAAAACGATTAAATCGCGTATATACTGTCATATTGCGCAATGAAAGAGTCATTTGAAGCATTTTTTAAGTTTTTCATCACATTTGCAAATATCTTTCTTAAAAAGCATGCTATTGTCTTCCAAGTGGTTTCATTATATTCTGCTCAAGCTCTTTTACCTGTTCGCGACATCGGTTTATCTCTTTCATCTTTATTGATTGCGCAATGTTGAAAACGATTAAATCGCGTATATACTGTCATATTGCGCAATGAAAGAGTCATTTGAAGCATTTTTTTTAGTTTTTCATCACATTTGCAAATATCTTTCTTAAAAAGCATGCTATGGTCTTCTAAGTGGTTTCATTATATTCTGCTCAAACTCTTTTACCTCTTCGCGACATCGGTTTATCTCATTCATCTTCATTGTTAGCGCAATGTTGAAAACGATTAAATCGGTATCCTAAGTGGTATCATTATGTTGCGCTTGAGCATCTCTACCTGTTCGCGTCATCGGTTTATGTTTTTCATCTTTATTTATTGCGTAATGTAGAAAAACGATTAAATCGCGTGTATACTGTCATATTGCGCAATGAAAGAGTCATTTGAAGCATTTTTTTAGTTTTTCATCAAATTTGCAAATATCTTTCTTAAAAAGCATGCTATGGTCTTCTAAGTGGTTTCATTATGTTCTGCTCAAGCTCTTCTACCTGTTCGCGACATCGGTTTATCTCTTTCATCTTTATTGATTGCGCAATGTTGAAAACGATTAAATCGCGTATATACTGTCATATTGCGCAATGAAAGAGTCATTTGAAGTATTTTTTTAGTTTTTCATCACATTTGCAAATATCTTTCTTAAAAAGCATGCTATGGTCTTCTAAGTGGTTTCATTATATTCTGCTCAAGCTCTTTTACCTCTTCGCGACATCGGTTTATCTCTTTCATCTTCATTGATTGCGCAATGTTGAAAACGATTAAATCGCGGATATACTGTCATATTGCGCAATGAAAGAGTCATTTAAAGCATTTTTTTAGTTTTTCACCAAATTTGCAAATATCTTTCTTAAAAAGCATGCTATGGTCTTCTAAGTGGTTTCATTATATTCTGCTCAAGCTCTTTTACCTCTTCGCGAAATCGGTTTATCTCTTTCATTTTCATTGATTGCGCAATGTTGAAAACGATTAAATCGGTATCCTAAGTGGTATCATTATGTTGCGCTTGAGCATCTCTACCTGTTCGCGTCATCGGTTTATGTTTTTCATCTTTATTTTTTGCGTAATGTAGAAAAACGATTAAATCGCGTATATACTGTCATATTGCGCAATGAAAGAGTCATTTGAAGCATTTTTTAAGTTTTTCATCACATTTGCAAATATCTTTCTTAAAAAGCATGCTATTGTCTTCCAAGTGGTTTCATTATATTCTGCTCAAGCTCTTTTACCTGTTCGCGACATCGGTTTATCTCTTTCATCTTTATTGATTGCGCAATGTTGAAAACGATTAAATCGCGTATATACTGTCATATTGCGCAATGAAAGAGTCATTTGAAGCATTTTTTTTAGTTTTTCATCACATTTGCAAATATCTTTCTTAAAAAGCATGCTATGGTCTTCTAAGTGGTTTCATTATATTCTGCTCAAACTCTTTTACCTCTTCGCGACATCGGTTTATCTCATTCATCTTCATTGTTAGCGCAATGTTGAAAACGATTAAATCGGTATCCTAAGTGGTATCATTATGTTGCGCTTGAGCATCTCTACCTGTTCGCGTCATCGGTTTATGTTTTTCATCTTTATTTATTGCGTAATGTAGAAAAACGATTAAATCGCGTGTATACTGTCATATTGCGCAATGAAAGAGTCATTTGAAGCATTTTTTTAGTTTTTCATCAAATTTGCAAATATCTTTCTTAAAAAGCATGCTATGGTCTTCTAAGTGGTTTCATTATGTTCTGCTCAAGCTCTTCTACCTGTTCGCGACATCGGTTTATCTCTTTCATCTTTATTGATTGCGCAATGTTGAAAACGATTAAATCGCGTATATACTGTCATATTGCGCAATGAAAGAGTCATTTGAAGTATTTTTTTAGTTTTTCATCACATTTGCAAATATCTTTCTTAAAAAGCATGCTATGGTCTTCTAAGTGGTTTCATTATATTCTGCTCAAGCTCTTTTACCTCTTCGCGACATCGGTTTATCTCTTTCATCTTCATTGATTGCGCAATGTTGAAAACGATTAAATCGGTATCCTAAGTGGTATCATTATGTTGCGCTTGAGCATCTCTACCTGTTCGCGTCATCGGTTTATGTTTTACATCTTTATTTATTGCGTAATGTATAAAAACGATTAAATCGCGTATATACTGTCATATTGCGCAATGAAAGGGTCATTTGAAGCATTTTTTTAGTTTTTCATCAAATTTGCAAATATCTTTCTTAAAAAGCATGCTATGGTCTTCTAAGTGGTTTCATTATGTTCTGCTCAAGCTCTTCTACCTGTTCGCGACATCGGTTTATCTCTTTCATCTTTATTGATTGCCCAATGTTGAAAACGATTAAATCGCGTATATACTGTCATATTGCGCAATGAAAGAGTCATTTGAAGCATTTTTTTAGTTTTTCATCAAATTTGCAAATATTTTTTTTTTTTTTTAAAAACATGCTATGGTCTTCTAAGTGGTTTCATTATGTTCTGCTCAAGCTCTTTTACCTGTTGGCGACATCGGTTTATCTCTTTCATCTTCATTGATTGCGCAGTGTTGAAAACGATTAAATCGCGTATATACTGTCATATTGCGCAATGAAAGAGTCATTTGAAGCATTTTTTTAGTTTTTCATCAAATTTGCAAATATTTTTTTTTTTTTTTTTAAACATGCTATGGTCTTCTAAGTGGTTTCATTATGTTCTGTTCAAGCTCTTTTACCTCTTCGCGACATCGGTTTATCTCTTTCATCTTTATTGATTGCGCAATGTTGAAAACGATTAAATCGCGTATATACTGTCATATTGCGCAATGAAAGAGTCATTTGAAGCATTTTTTTTAGTTTTTCATCACATTTGCAAATATCTTTCTTAAAAAGCATGCTATGGTCTTCTAAGTGGTTTCATTATATTTTGCTTAAACTCTTTTACCTCTTCGCGACATCGGTTTATCTCATTCATCTTCATTGATTGCGCAATGTTGAAAACGATTAAATCGGTATCCTAAGTGGTTTCATTATGTTGCGCTTGAGCATCTCTACCTGTTCGCGTCATCGGTTTATGTTTTTTCATCTTTATTTATTGCGTAATGTAGAAAAACGATTAAATCGCGTATATACTGTCATATTGCGCAATGAAAGAGTCATTTGAAGCATTTTTTTAGTTTTTCATCAAATTTGCAAATATCTTCTTCTTTTTTTTTAAAACATGCTATGGTCTTCTAAGTGGTTTCATTATGTTCTGCTCAAGCTCTTTTACCTCTTCGCGACATCGGTTTATCTCTTTCATCTTTATTGATTGCGCAATGTTGAAAACGATTAAATCGCGTATATACTGTCATATTGCGCAATGAAAGAGTCATTTAAAGCATTTTTTTAGTTTTTCACCAAATTTGCAAATATCTTTCTTAAAAAGCATGCTATGGTCTTCTAAGTGGTTTCATTATATTCTGCTCAAGCTCTTTTACCTCTTCGCGAAATCGGTTTATCTCTTTCATTTTCATTGATTGCGCAATGTTGAAAACGATTAAATCGGTATCCTAAGTGGTATCATTATGTTGCGCTTGAGCATCTCTACCTGTTCGCGTCATCGGTTTATGTTTTTTCATCTTTATTTATTGCGTAATGTAGAAAAACGATTAAATCGCGTATATACTGTCATATTGCGCAATGAAAGAGTCATTTGAAGCATTTTTTTAGTTTTTCATCAAATTTGCAAATATCTTCTTCTTTTTTTTTAAAACATGCTATGGTCTTCTAAGTGGTTTCATTATGTTCTGCTCAAGCTCTTTTACCTCTTCGCGACATCGGTTTATCTCTTTCATCTTTATTGATTGCGCAATGTTGAAAACGATTAAATCGCGTATATACTGTCATATTGCGCAATGAAAGAGTCATTTAAAGCATTTTTTTAGTTTTTCACCAAATTTGCAAATATCTTTCTTAAAAAGCATGCTATGGTCTTCTAAGTGGTTTCATTATATTCTGCTCAAGCTCTTTTACCTCTTCGCGAAATCGGTTTATCTCTTTCATTTTCATTGATTGCGCAATGTTGAAAACGATTAAATCGGTATCCTAAGTGGTATCATTATGTTGCGCTTGAGCATCTCTACCTGTTCGCGTCATCGGTTTATGTTTTTCATCTTTATTTTTTGCGTAATGTAGAAAAACGATTAAATCGCGTATATACTGTCATATTGCGCAATGAAAGAGTCATTTGAAGCATTTTTTAAGTTTTTCATCACATTTGCAAATATCTTTCTTAAAAAGCATGCTATTGTCTTCCAAGTGGTTTCATTATATTCTGCTCAAGCTCTTTTACCTGTTCGCGACATCGGTTTATCTCTTTCATCTTTATTGATTGCGCAATGTTGAAAACGATTAAATCGCGTATATACTGTCATATTGCGCAATGAAAGAGTCATTTGAAGCATTTTTTTTAGTTTTTCATCACATTTGCAAATATCTTTCTTAAAAAGCATGCTATGGTCTTCTAAGTGGTTTCATTATATTCTGCTCAAACTCTTTTACCTCTTCGCGACATCGGTTTATCTTATTCATCTTCATTGATTGCGCAATGTTGAAAACGATTAAATCGGTATCCTAAGTGGTATCATTATGTTGCGCTTGAGCATCTCTACCTGTTCGCGTCATCGGTTTATGTTTTTCATCTTTATTTATTGCGTAATGTAGAAAAACGATTAAATCGCGTATATACTGTCATATTGCGCAATGAAAGAGTCATTTGAAGCATTTTTTTAGTTTTTCATCAAATTTGCAAATATCTTTCTTAAAAAGCATGCTATGGTCTTCTAAGTGGTTTCATTATGTTCTGCTCAAGCTCTTCTACCTGTTCGCGACATCGGTTTATCTCTTTCATCTTTATTGATTGCGCAATGTTGAAAACGATTAAATCGCGTATATACTGTCATATTGCGCAATGAAAGAGTCATTTGAAGTATTTTTTTAGTTTTTCATCACATTTGCAAATATCTTTCTTAAAAAGCATGCTATGGTCTTCTAAGTGGTTTCATTATATTCTGCTCAAGCTCTTTTACCTCTTCGCGACATCGGTTTATCTCTTTCATCTTCATTGATTGCGCAATGTTGAAAACGATTAAATCGCGTATATACTGTCATATTGCGCAATGAAAGAGTCATTTGAAGCATTTTTTTAGTTTTTCATCACATTTGCAAATATCTTTCTTAAAAAGCATGCTATGGTCTTCTAAGTGGTTTCATTATATTCTGCTCAAACTCTTTTACCTCTTCGCGACATCGGTTTATCTCATTCATTTTCATTGATTGCGCAATGTTGAAAACGATTAAATCGGTATCCTAAGTGGTATCATTATGTTGCGCTTGAGCATCTCTACCTGTTCGCGTCATCGGTTTATGTTTTTCATCTTTATTTATTGCGTAATGTAGAAAAACGATTAAATCGCGTATATACTGTCATATTGCGCAATGAAAGAGTCATTTGAAGCATTTTTTTAGTTTTTCATCAAATTTGCAAATATCTTTCTTAAAAAGCATGCTATGGTCTTCTAAGTGGTTTCATTATGTTCTGCTCAAGCTCTTCTACCTGTTCGCGACATCGGTTTATCTCTTTCATCTTTATTGATTGCGCAATGTTGAAAACGATTAAATCGCGTATATACTGTCATATTGCGCAATGAAAGAGTCATTTGAAGTATTTTTTTAGTTTTTCATCACATTTGCAAATATCTTTCTTAAAAAGCATGCTATGGTCTTCTAAGTGGTTTCATTATATTCTGCTTAAACTCTTTTACCTCTTCGCGACATCGGTTTATCTCATTCATCTTCATTGTTAGCGCAATGTTGAAAACGATTAAATCGGTATCCTAAGTGGTATCATTATGTTGCGCTTGAGCATCTCTACCTGTTCGCGACATCGGTTTATCTCTTTCATCTTTATTGATTGCGCAATGTTGAAAACGATTAAATCGCGTATATACTGTCATATTGCGCAATGAAAGAGTCATTTGAAGCATTTTTTTAGTTTTTCATCACATTTGCAAATATCTTTCTTAAAAAGCATGCTATGGTCTTCTAAGTGGTTTCATTATATTCTGCTCAAACTCTTTTACCTCTTCGCGACATCGGTTTATCTCATTCATTTTCATTGATTGCGCAATGTTGAAAACGATTAAATCGGTATCCTAAGTGGTATCATTATGTTGCGCTTGAGCATCTCTACCTGTTCGCGTCATCGGTTTATGTTTTTCATCTTTATTTATTGCGTAATGTAGAAAAACGATTAAATCGCGTATATACTGTCATATTGCGCAATGAAAGAGTCATTTGAAGCATTTTTTTAGTTTTTCATCAAATTTGCAAATATCTTTCTTAAAAAGCATGCTATGGTCTTCTAAGTGGTTTCATTATGTTCTGCTCAAGCTCTTCTACCTGTTCGCGACATCGGTTTATCTCTTTCATCTTTATTGATTGCGCAATGTTGAAAACGATTAAATCGCGTATATACTGTCATATTGCGCAATGAAAGAGTCATTTGAAGTATTTTTTTAGTTTTTCATCACATTTGCAAATATCTTTCTTAAAAAGCATGCTATGGTCTTCTAAGTGGTTTCATTATATTCTGCTCAAGCTCTTTTACCTCTTCGCGACATCGGTTTATCTCTTTCATCTTCATTGATTGCGCAATGTTGAAAACGATTAAATCGGTATCCTAAGTGGTATCATTATGTTGCGCTTGAGCATCTCTACCTGTTCGCGACATCGGTTTATCTCTTTCATCTTTATTGATTGCGCAATGTTGAAAACGATTAAATCGCGTATATACTGTCATATTGCGCAATGAAAGAGTCATTTGAAGTATTTTTTTAGTTTTTCATCACATTTGCAAATATCTTTCTTAAAAAGCATGCTATGGTCTTCTAAGTGGTTTCATTATATTCTGCTCAAGCTCTTTTACCTCTTCGCGACATCGGTTTATCTCTTTCATCTTCATTGATTGCGCAATGTTGAAAACGATTAAATCGCGTATATACTGTTATATTGCGCAATGAAAGAGTCATTTGAAGCATTTTTTTAGTTTTTCATCACATTTGCAAATATCTTTCTTAAAAAGCATGCTATGGTCTTCTAAGTGGTTTCATTATATTCTGCTCAAGCTCTTTTACCTCTTCGCGACATCGGTTTATCTCTTTCATCTTCATTGATTGCGCAATGTTGAAAACGATTAAATCGGTATCCTAAGTGGTATCATTATGTTGCGCTTGAGCATCTCTACCTGTTCGCGTCATCGGTTTATGTTTTACATCTTTATTTATTGCGTAATGTATAAAAACGATTAAATCGCGTATATACTGTCATATTGCGCAATGAAAGGGTCATTTGAAGCATTTTTTTAGTTTTTCATCAAATTTGCAAATATCTTTCTTAAAAAGCATGCTATGGTCTTCTAAGTGGTTTCATTATGTTCTGCTCAAGCTCTTCTACCTGTTCGCGACATCGGTTTATCTCTTTCATCTTTATTGATTGCCCAATGTTGAAAACGATTAAATCGCGTATATACTGTCATATTGCGCAATGAAAGAGTCATTTGAAGCATTTTTTTAGTTTTTCATCAAATTTGCAAATATTTTTTTTTTTTTAAAAAAACATGCTATGGTCTTCTAAGTGGTTTCATTATGTTCTGCTCAAGCTCTTTTACCTGTTGGCGACATCGGTTTATCTCTTTCATCTTCATTGATTGCGCAGTGTTGAAAACGATTAAATCGCGTATATACTGTCATATTGCGCAATGAAAGAGTCATTTGAAGCATTTTTTTAGTTTTTCATCAAATTTGCAAATTTTTTTTTTTTTTTTTTAAACATGCTATGGTCTTCTAAGTGGTTTCATTATGTTCTGTTCAAGCTCTTTTACCTCTTCGCGACATCGGTTTATCTCTTTCATCTTTATTGATTGCGCAATGTTGAAAACGATTAAATCGCGTATATACTGTCATATTGCGCAATGAAAGAGTCATTTGAAGCATTTTTTTTAGTTTTTCATCACATTTGCAAATATCTTTCTTAAAAAGCATGCTATGGTCTTCTAAGTGGTTTCATTATATTCTGCTCAAGCTCTTTTACCTCTTCGCGAAATCGGTTTATCTCATTCATCTTCATTGATTGCGCAATGTTGAAAACGATTAAATCGGTATCCTAAGTGGTTTCATTATGTTGCGCTTGAGCATCTCTACCTGTTCGCGTCATCGGTTTATGTTTTTTCATCTTTATTTATTGCGTAATGTAGAAAAACGATTAAATCGCGTATATACTGTCATATTGCGCAATGAAAGAGTCATTTGAAGCATTTTTTTAGTTTTTCATCAAATTTGCAAATATCTTCTTCTTTTTTTTTAAAACATGCTATGGTCTTCTAAGTGGTTTCATTATGTTCTGCTCAAGCTCTTTTACCTCTTCGCGACATCGGTTTATCTCTTTCATCTTTATTGATTGCGCAATGTTGAAAACGATTAAATCGCGTATATACTGTCATATTGCGCAATGAAAGAGTCATTTAAAGCATTTTTTTAGTTTTTCACCAAATTTGCAAATATCTTTCTTAAAAAGCATGCTATGGTCTTCTAAGTGGTTTCATTATATTCTGCTCAAGCTCTTTTACCTCTTCGCGAAATCGGTTTATCTCTTTCATTTTCATTGATTGCGCAATGTTGAAAACGATTAAATCGGTATCCTAAGTGGTATCATTATGTTGCGCTTGAGCATCTCTACCTGTTCGCGTCATCGGTTTATGTTTTTCATCTTTATTTTTTGCGTAATGTAGAAAAACGATTAAATCGCGTATATACTGTCATATTGCGCAATGAAAGAGTCATTTGAAGCATTTTTTAAGTTTTTCATCACATTTGCAAATATCTTTCTTAAAAAGCATGCTATGGTCTTCTAAGTGGTTTCATTATGTTCTGTTCAAGCTCTTTTACCTCTTCGCGACATCGGTTTATCTCTTTCATCTTTATTGATTGCGCAATGTTGAAAACGATTAAATCGCGTATATACTGTCATATTGCGCAATGAAAGAGTCATTTGAAGCATTTTTTTTAGTTTTTCATCACATTTGCAAATATCTTTCTTAAAAAGCATGCTATGGTCTTCTAAGTGGTTTCATTATATTCTGCTCAAGCTCTTTTACCTCTTCGCGAAATCGGATTATCTCATTCATCTTCATTGATTGCGCAATGTTGAAAACGATTAAATCGGTATCCTAAGTGGTTTCATTATGTTGCGCTTGAGCATCTCTACCTGTTCGCGTCATCGGTTTATGTTTTTTCATCTTTATTTATTGCGTAATGTAGAAAAACGATTAAATCGCGTATATACTGTCATATTGCGCAATGAAAGAGTCATTTGAAGCATTTTTTTAGTTTTTCATCAAATTTGCAAATATCTTCTTCTTTTTTTTTAAAACATGCTATGGTCTTCTAAGTGGTTTCATTATGTTCTGCTCAAGCTCTTTTACCTCTTCGCGACATCGGTTTATCTCTTTCATCTTTATTGATTGCGCAATGTTGAAAACGATTAAATCGCGTATATACTGTCATATTGCGCAATGAAAGAGTCATTTAAAGCATTTTTTTAGTTTTTCACCAAATTTGCAAATATCTTTCTTAAAAAGCATGCTATGGTCTTCTAAGTGGTTTCATTATATTCTGCTCAAGCTCTTTTACCTCTTCGCGAAATCGGTTTATCTCTTTCATTTTCATTGATTGCGCAATGTTGAAAACGATTAAATCGGTATCCTAAGTGGTATCATTATGTTGCGCTTGAGCATCTCTACCTGTTCGCGTCATCGGTTTATGTTTTTCATCTTTATTTTTTGCGTAATGTAGAAAAACGATTAAATCGCGTATATACTGTCATATTGCGCAATGAAAGAGTCATTTGAAGCATTTTTTAAGTTTTTCATCACATTTGCAAATATCTTTCTTAAAAAGCATGCTATGGTCTTCTAAGTGGTTTCATTATGTTCTGCTCAAGCTCTTCTACCTGTTCGCGACATCGGTTTATCTCTTTCATCTTTATTGATTGCGCAATGTTGAAAACGATTAAATCGCGTATATACTGTCATATTGCGCAATGAAAGAGTCATTTGAAGTATTTTTTTAGTTTTTCATCACATTTGCAAATATCTTTCTTAAAAAGCATGCTATGGTCTTCTAAGTGGTTTCATTATATTCTGCTCAAGCTCTTTTACCTCTTCGCGACATCGGTTTATCTCTTTCATCTTCATTGATTGCGCAATGTTGAAAACGATTAAATCGCGTATATACTGTCATATTGCGCAATGAAAGAGTCATTTGAAGCATTTTTTTAGTTTTTCATCACATTTGCAAATATCTTTCTTAAAAAGCATGCTATGGTCTTCTAAGTGGTTTCATTATATTCTGCTCAAACTCTTTTACCTCTTCGCGACATCGGTTTATCTCATTCATTTTCATTGATTGCGCAATGTTGAAAACGATTAAATCGGTATCCTAAGTGGTATCATTATGTTGCGCTTGAGCATCTCTACCTGTTCGCGTCATCGGTTTATGTTTTTCATCTTTATTTATTGCGTAATGTAGAAAAACGATTAAATCGCGTATATACTGTCATATTGCGCAATGAAAGAGTCATTTGAAGCATTTTTTTAGTTTTTCATCAAATTTGCAAATATCTTTCTTAAAAAGCATGCTATGGTCTTCTAAGTGGTTTCATTATGTTCTGCTCAAGCTCTTCTACCTGTTCGCGACATCGGTTTATCTCTTTCATCTTTATTGATTGCGCAATGTTGAAAACGATTAAATCGCGTATATACTGTCATATTGCGCAATGAAAGAGTCATTTGAAGTATTTTTTTAGTTTTTTCATCACATTTGCAAATATCTTTCTTAAAAAGCATGCTATGGTCTTCTAAGTGGTTTCATTATATTCTGCTCAAGCTCTTTTACCTCTTCGCGACATCGGTTTATCTCTTTCATCTTCATTGATTGCGCAATGTTGAAAACGATTAAATCGCGTATATACTGTCATATTGCGCAATGAAAGAGTCATTTGAAGCATTTTTTAAGTTTTTCATCACATTTGCAAATATCTTTCTTAAAAAGCATGCTATTGTCTTCCAAGTGGTTTCATTATGTTCTGCTCAAGCTCTTTTACCTGTTCGCGACATCGGTTTATCTCTTTCATCTTTATTGATTGCGCAATGTTGAAAACGATTAAATCGCGTATATACTGTCATATTGCGCAATGAAAGAGTCATTTGAAGCATTTTTTTTAGTTTTTCATCAAATTTGCAAATATCTTTCTTAAAAAGCATGCTATGGTCTTCTAAGTGGTTTCATTATGTTCTGCTCAAGCTCTTTTACCTCTTCGCGACATCGGTTTATCTCTTTCATCTTTATTGATTGCGCAATGTTGAAAACGATTAAATCGCGTATATACTGTCATATTGCGCAATGAAAGAGTCATTTAAAGCATTTTTTTAGTTTTTCACCAAATTTGCAAATATCTTTCTTAAAAAGCATGCTATGGTCTTCTAAGTGGTTTCATTATATTCTGCTCAAGCTCTTTTACCTCTTCGCGAAATCGGTTTATCTCTTTCATTTTCATTGATTGCGCAATGTTGAAAACGATTAAATCGGTATCCTAAGTGGTATCATTATGTTGCGCTTGAGCATCTCTACCTGTTCGCGTCATCGGTTTATGTTTTTCATCTTTATTTTTTGCGTAATGTAGAAAAACGATTAAATCGCGTATATACTGTCATATTGCGCAATGAAAGAGTCATTTGAAGCATTTTTTAAGTTTTTCATCACATTTGCAAATATCTTTCTTAAAAAGCATGCTATGGTCTTCTAAGTGGTTTCATTATGTTCTGCTCAAGCTCTTCTACCTGTTCGCGACATCGGTTTATCTCTTTCATCTTTATTGATTGCGCAATGTTGAAAACGATTAAATCGCGTATATACTGTCATATTGCGCAATGAAAGAGTCATTTGAAGTATTTTTTTAGTTTTTCATCACATTTGCAAATATCTTTCTTAAAAAGCATGCTATGGTCTTCTAAGTGGTTTCATTATATTCTGCTCAAGCTCTTTTACCTCTTCGCGACATCGGTTTATCTCTTTCATCTTCATTGATTGCGCAATGTTGAAAACGATTAAATCGCGTATATACTGTCATATTGCGCAATGAAAGAGTCATTTGAAGCATTTTTTTAGTTTTTCATCACATTTGCAAATATCTTTCTTAAAAAGCATGCTATGGTCTTCTAAGTGGTTTCATTATGTTCTGCTCAAGCTCTTTTACCTCTTCGCGACATCGGTTTATCTCTTTCATCTTTATTGATTGCGCAATGTTGAAAACGATTAAATCGCGTATATACTGTCATATTGCGCAATGAAAGAGTCATTTAAAGCATTTTTTTAGTTTTTCACCAAATTTGCAAATATCTTTCTTAAAAAGCATGCTATGGTCTTCTAAGTGGTTTCATTATATTCTGCTCAAGCTCTTTTACCTCTTCGCGAAATCGGTTTATCTCTTTCATTTTCATTGATTGCGCAATGTTGAAAACGATTAAATCGGTATCCTAAGTGGTATCATTATGTTGCGCTTGAGCATCTCTACCTGTTCGCGTCATCGGTTTATGTTTTTCATCTTTATTTTTTGCGTAATGTAGAAAAACGATTAAATCGCGTATATACTGTCATATTGCGCAATGAAAGAGTCATTTGAAGCATTTTTTAAGTTTTTCATCACATTTGCAAATATCTTTCTTAAAAAGCATGCTATGGTCTTCTAAGTGGTTTCATTATATTCTGCTCAAGCTCTTTTACCTCTTCGCGAAATCGGTTTATCTCTTTCATTTTCATTGATTGCGCAATGTTGAAAACGATTAAATCGGTATCCTAAGTGGTATCATTATGTTGCGCTTGAGCATCTCTACCTGTTCGCGTCATCGGTTTATGTTTTTCATCTTTATTTATTGCGTAATGTAGAAAAACGATTAAATCGCGTATATACTGTCATATTGCGCAATGAAAGAGTCATTTGAAGCATTTTTTTAGTTTTTCATCAAATTTGCAAATATCTTTCTTAAAAAGCATGCTATGGTCTTCTAAGTGGTTTCATTATGTTCTGCTCAAGCTCTTCTACCTGTTCGCGACATCGGTTTATCTCTTTCATCTTTATTGATTGCGCAATGTTGAAAACGATTAAATCGCGTATATACTGTCATATTGCGCAATGAAAGAGTCATTTGAAGTATTTTTTTAGTTTTTCATCACATTTGCAAATATCTTTCTTAAAAAGCATGCTATGGTCTTCTAAGTGGTTTCATTATATTCTGCTCAAGCTCTTTTACCTCTTCGCGACATCGGTTTATCTCTTTCATCTTCATTGATTGCGCAATGTTGAAAACGATTAAATCGCGTATATACTGTCATATTGCGCAATGAAAGAGTCATTTAAAGCATTTTTTTAGTTTTTCACCAAATTTGCAAATATCTTTCTTAAAAAGCATGCTATGGTCTTCTAAGTGGTTTCATTATATTCTGCTCAAGCTCTTTTACCTCTTCGCGAAATCGGTTTATCTCTTTCATTTTCATTGATTGCGCAATGTTGAAAACGATTAAATCGGTATCCTAAGTGGTATCATTATGTTGCGCTTGAGCATCTCTACCTGTTCGCGTCATCGGTTTATGTTTTTCATCTTTATTTTTTGCGTAATGTAGAAAAACGATTAAATCGCGTATATACTGTCATATTGCGCAATGAAAGAGTCATTTGAAGCATTTTTTAAGTTTTTCATCACATTTGCAAATATCTTTCTTAAAAAGCATGCTATTGTCTTCCAAGTGGTTTCATTATATTCTGCTCAAGCTCTTTTACCTGTTCGCGACATCGGTTTATCTCTTTCATCTTTATTGATTGCGCAATGTTGAAAACGATTAAATCGCGTATATACTGTCATATTGCGCAATGAAAGAGTCATTTGAAGCATTTTTTTTAGTTTTTCATCACATTTGCAAATATCTTTCTTAAAAAGCATGCTATGGTCTTCTAAGTGGTTTCATTATATTCTGCTCAAACTCTTTTACCTCTTCGCGACATCGGTTTATCTCATTCATCTTCATTGTTAGCGCAATGTTGAAAACGATTAAATCGGTATCCTAAGTGGTATCATTATGTTGCGCTTGAGCATCTCTACCTGTTCGCGTCATCGGTTTATGTTTTTCATCTTTATTTATTGCGTAATGTAGAAAAACGATTAAATCGCGTGTATACTGTCATATTGCGCAATGAAAGAGTCATTTGAAGCATTTTTTTAGTTTTTCATCAAATTTGCAAATATCTTTCTTAAAAAGCATGCTATGGTCTTCTAAGTGGTTTCATTATATTCTGCTCAAGCTCTTTTACCTCTTCGCGAAATCGGTTTATCTCTTTCATTTTCATTGATTGCGCAATGTTGAAAACGATTAAATCGGTATCCTAAGTGGTATCATTATGTTGCGCTTGAGCATCTCTACCTGTAAGCGTCATCGGTTTATGTTTTTCATCTTTATTTTTTGCGTAATGTAGAAAAACGATTAAATCGCGTATATACTGTCATATTGCGCAATGAAAGAGTCATTTGAAGCATTTTTTAAGTTTTTCATCACATTTGCAAATATCTTTCTTAAAAAGCATGCTATTGTCTTCCAAGTGGTTTCATTATGTTCTGCTCAAGCTCTTTTACCTGTTCGCGACATCGGTTTATCTCTTTCATCTTTATTGATTGCGCAATGTTGAAAACGATTAAATCGCGTATATACTGTCATATTGCGCAATGAAAGAGTCATTTGAAGCATTTTTTTTTAGTTTTTCACCAAATTTGCAAATATCTTTCTTAAAAAGCATGCTATGGTCTTCTAAGTGGTTTCATTATATTCTGCTCAAGCTCTTTTACCTCTTCGCGACATCGGTTTATCTCTTTCATTTTCATTGATTGCGCAATGTTGAAAACGATTAAATCGGTATCCTAAGTGGTATCATTATGTTGCGCTTGAGCATCTCTACCTGTTCGCGTCATCGGTTTATGTTTTTCATCTTTATTTTTTGCGTAATGTAGAAAAACGATTAAATCGCGTATATACTGTCATATTGCGCAATGAAAGAGTCATTTGAAGCATTTTTTAAGTTTTTCATCACATTTGCAAATATCTTTCTTAAAAAGCATGCTATGGTCTTCTAAGTGGTTTCATTATGTTCTGCTCAAGCTCTTCTACCTGTTCGCGACATCGGTTTATCTCTTTCATCTTTATTGATTGCGCAATGTTGAAAACGATTAAATCGCGTATATACTGTCATATTGCGCAATGAAAGAGTCATTTGAAGTATTTTTTTAGTTTTTCATCACATTTGCAAATATCTTTCTTAAAAAGCATGCTATGGTCTTCTAAGTGGTTTCATTATATTCTGCTCAAGCTCTTTTACCTCTTCGCGACATCGGTTTATCTCTTTCATCTTCATTGATTGCGCAATGTTGAAAACGATTAAATCGCGTATATACTGTCATATTGCGCAATGAAAGAGTCATTTGAAGCATTTTTTTAGTTTTTCATCACATTTGCAAATATCTTTCTTAAAAAGCATGCTATGGTCTTCTAAGTGGTTTCATTATATTCTGCTCAAACTCTTTTACCTCTTCGCGACATCGGTTTATCTCATTCATTTTCATTGATTGCGCAATGTTGAAAACGATTAAATCGGTATCCTAAGTGGTATCATTATGTTGCGCTTGAGCATCTCTACCTGTTCGCGTCATCGGTTTATGTTTTTCATCTTTATTTATTGCGTAATGTAGAAAAACGATTAAATCGCGTATATACTGTCATATTGCGCAATGAAAGAGTCATTTGAAGCATTTTTTTAGTTTTTCATCAAATTTGCAAATATCTTTCTTAAAAAGCATGCTATGGTCTTCTAAGTGGTTTCATTATGTTCTGTTCAAGCTCTTTTACCTGTTCGCGACATCGGTTTATCTCTTTCATCTTTATTGATTGCGCAATGTTGAAAACGATTAAATCGCGTATATACTGTCATATTGCGCAATGAAAGAGTCATTTGAAGTATTTTTTTAGTTTTTCATCACATTTGCAAATATCTTTCTTAAAAAGCATGCTATGGTCTTCTAAGTGGTTTCATTATATTCTGCTCAAGCTCTTTTACCTCTTCGCGACATCGGTTTATCTCTTTCATCTTCATTGATTGCGCAATGTTGAAAACGATTAAATCGCGTATATACTGTCATATTGCGCAATGAAAGAGTCATTTAAAGCATTTTTTTAGTTTTTCACCAAATTTGCAAATATC
>JAVYIG010016516.1:0-30791 GCA_035222895.1 Strongylocentrotus droebachiensis | reverse complement strand
TTACTGCAACGTCCTCAACTGGAACAAACTTAGAGGCCAATGCAAAACGAACACGGGAATTGACGCATTTAAAAAACAAGACAAGCCATTGTAACTTATGAAGCTCTTATTGAGAAGGGGTTTTCCATGACTTTCTAGATGCAATGTAACATTTAGGAGATGTCCTGGGTTAGATCTTCGCTGGGTGCTTCCATTCTTGGATCAAGATGTTTACCCGCATTTGCCATTCTCGACCCAGGTGTAAGTGGGTAGCTGGCTATTGCTGATCGAGGTAATAATGAATGCAGGGCCCTAAGGAAGAACAGCATTGATGCTGATGAGACCTGTCTTGTAAAACAAACTTATTAATATTACATTTTCATAAGATTATAATCAAATAAACAATTCATCTGATTCGGAATACCCGGAAGTAGTTCACATCATTACAATCGACTCGATAATAAGCAGTTTCCAATTATGGTGGACATGCCACTATGTAGAGTCTGTTTGAAGTACAGAAAGCAACTCCACCAGATGCGAACACCTGGAGGAAATACCAATTCATCTCAGACTTCTCAATCTTGTAATTCGACAAGAGAGTCTTCACCGTCTTCAATCTGTTGGTGAACTTTTCGATAGTGACCTTTTCGATCGTGACCAGCCCTTGGTCATGATTGACCCATGCGATCAGAATGGAGTTGTCTTGAGTTACGGTACTGTATGGATAAACGTTCGGTTTCTTTACGCTGTGTTTCACAACGCCGCCTCGACCAAGTACCTTTGTTGAAGTGCTATGGTTGATGATCAGGGAGTCATCGAGACAAGTAATCTGCTTAGGTTCGAAACCATTGCACTGTATCTCCCTGATAGCAGTTCCACCTCCTGGGTGGAACGCTTGTATCTTCTTTGCTTTGCAGTAGCCGACATAGATCTGATCGATACTGCATACAGCTAGGCTTCCGACCCCGCCTTCATAAGGACCTAGTGTTACAAACTTTGCATCTGACTTCACACACTCGGGTGAGTACGTGGTGATGGTGTTGCTCACATCAAGGACAACGTACCCGCCATCAGAGAGGAATCTTGCTCCACGAATCTTGACATCGTTGAGGACTGTCTCCTGGAATTGCCCATTCTCAGATACGAACTCGATCCCTCCTCCACAATACCCTACTGCCATTCGACCATCGGTCGAAGAAGCTAAGGAGCTCATTCGACCTGAGAGTTTCACATTACGGACGATTTCATACTTTACACAGAAATTTCCGATGCTCAAGGGGTCTTGTTGGTCCAGTGTAAAGAACAACTCCTCTGCCCGATCACCCACATCAGTAACAAGCTGGCCGTCCGGATCCTCCTGATCTACCAGACTTTGAAGTATACCAGACAGTGAATCACGAATAGCAATGACATCCTCACTCAGAGGAGCCTCTAAGCTGCTGCCCAACAACACACTCGCACTTTTTATACTAGCTACCAACCTTTCATGATCGCCCTTCATTTTCTGCAAGCGTTGACATAGTAGCCCTTTACTGGTCTTAAACAGCTTGACTAATGCTAGTTTACTCTCATTTAATAGCTTGACTGATACTAGATGCACGTTAGTGATCTCAACATTTGTTCTGTCAATGTGATCAGTAACGCGCTTCATCTGACTCTCAATAACAGCCAGATGGGTCTTGATGGTTGATGCTTTCTCCTCACCTAATGCTTGCAATATTTGGATGTGGATATGGAAAGAATCTTTGTATTCTCCAGTACCTACAACAGTGTGGCCTTCCTTCTCGTGCAACAGCATACGGCATCTCGTACAGATGAGCTTCTTGCAAGTAAGGCAGACGTCAGAGCAGATATTCTGTTGTTCATCCGATGTGTCGTGCTCCTGGCAGTAAAGCTCCTTGCTGACCTTCCTCTCGAAGTCAAACCTGCGCTCTTGAATATCTTTCACAAACACGACAGAATGCTTGAGGTGGGCTGGCCATTTGTTGTGATTATCGAGACACTTGTTACACATGTTCTTCTCGCATTCCTGGCAGAAATGCACCGCCTTCGAACCCGTTTGGCACACATCACAGTCAAAAAGCTGCTGGTTGTTTCTGAGACCCTCAACCAGAGACTTCAGAGGAAAATTCGTGTTTAGATTCATCACATCGCCATGCTTGACTTCTGTTACGCTTCGACATATCGGACACGTCAACAAATTGACTGTTTCAGTTTGACAAGAGCATGCTAGCATGTCGTCTAGACATCTTTTACAAAATGTATGCGAACATGATAACTGTTTTGGATCACTGAGTAATTCTAAACAAATAGGACACCCCAAAGTGCGTGAAATGGTCTGTTTAAGTGACGCCATTACTGTACAATTTCAGAACAAGAGACAAAATAATGTGTAATAATCATGGTACATGTGAATAAAGAAGTTCACAAAACATTAAAACAAAAATGTCACTTCATTTCATTATCTCTTAAAAGGTATACTATACATTAAATGATCTGGCAATATAAATTAAACAATAAAAATACGATTTGAGGAGGAAATGCGTTGGGTTAAGAATTCACGCCATCTATGTTTTATCATCAACCTCTACAATATCGTCGATTTAATATCTAGTTGCATCTGGGTGTTGCTGAGAAGCGACGAGTTAAAGATAATCTCGTTTCACTGTTCACCGCTCGTATAAACAAGGTGTTGAATGCGTCGGGAGCCTCACTAAAAGAGAGAGAAAACAAGTATGATGTCAAATAGAGAAACCATGGAAAATATGGGTTTTCCAGGCCAAATTTGAAGTGCTTTCAGTCACTGTGAGAAAGCGTGCATTGTACAGCCCGATTTACGAACATAAGCAAATAATGTGGTACGGTATGTCACTGAAACAGCTCCCGTAGGATTTTGTGCCAAAGTTAATTTTGTTTTGCTTATGACAAGCGGCTGGAAGGGGCGGGGTGGTGGTGGGGGGGGGGGGGGGTGTTACACCCTCAAATGTAATAACTCCCACAAATGTAATAACGCCCACAAATGTAATAACACTTTACCCACAAATGTAACAACACCCACAAATGTAATAACACTTTACCCACAAATGTAATAACACTTTACCCACAAATGTAATAATTTCACCCACAAATGTAATAACCACTTTACCCACAAATGTAATAATTTTTAATCACCCACAAATGTAATAATGACTTTACCCACAAATGTAATAAATTTGAAGTGATATTTTGAATCACCCACAAATGTAATAATGACTTTACCCACAAATTGTAATAAATTTGAAGGGATATTTTGTCGAATTTAAAACTAAAACCCTGTAATAAAGCTGGATATTGCGCGCAGTCTTTGCTCCAGACCCGGTTATTTAAAAAAAAAAAAAAAAAGTCTTCAAAACTAAGACCCCACCATCTTCCAAACTAAGACCCGGTAATAAAGCATGGATTTAGAGCGTAGTTTTTCTTCCAGACCCGGTTATTTCAAAACTTTTTAAAAATCTTCAAAACTAAGACCCCATCATCTTATTCCTGTGGAAGAACATATATAAGTATTGAGCGTAGTCTTTCCTCCAGACCCGGTTTTTCAAAAGTTAAAAAACAAACAAAAAACAAAACAAAACAAAACAAAACAAAAAAACCTTTTAAACAAAGACCCCTCTATCTTCCAAATTAAGACCCGGTAATAAAGCATGGGATTAGAACGTAGTCTTTACTTCAGACTCGGTTATTTAAAAAAAAAATCTTCAAACTAAGACCTCACCATCTCATTCCTGTGGAATAACATGGGTATAGAGCGTAGTCTTTCTTCCAGACCCGGTTATTTCAAATGAAATAGAAATTTAAACAAATCTTCGAAACTAAGACCCACCATCTTATTCCTCTTTTTTTTCATTTAAAAATAAATTACATTATTACATATGTGGATACAACACGTCACAAATAAATGATTGGTCGGCGGTCACACGAACTGACGAATCAGTCAAAATGGTCCATATATATAACACGCAGAGGAGGGACCGATTCGATGGTTCGTTGACCGTTGATCGGAGAGACAAAAATCATATAAATAAATACAGTACGGACTACGTCCAACTTTCTATCTCTCCCGCCCCCTCCCCCCCCCCCCCCTTTTTTCTCTTTCTCTCTCTCTTTCCCTCTCCCTGTCTGTCTCTCTGTCTATCTGGCAATGTCGTTTTCCATCTTCAGCTTTTTTTTATAATGTTTTCTATTCCTCCATTTGCTTCTTCGCCGGCAGCATATCTTCCTTGAGATTAATTATTATAACATAATTATCCCTGATGATTTACACATTATACCTTATTTTTGTTATGTACTATGACCCTGTTTTTTCTTTTTTGGGGGGATGATAATCGGTTAACAAGCAAATAACAACGCATACTTTCATATAACAATAGCTGTTATAATAAATAGCTGTATAACGAGATCGCGCGAAACATATTTGCATGTTTTGGATGAACGATTGCAGAACCCTTTGACTGATAAAATATCTATATACTCTCTCAATCAATGTGAGTAAATTGCAGAGGTTATGGTTTTATAGTATTAAATGCAATGATGGATACATAGATTTTGTAAGATAGAAAGTATTTTATTCCAAATGAATGAAGAGGTTGTTTCATTAATATACAGACGGTAACAGAACCAAAATAATTATTACGTATAAAAAGGTGGAGTAACTCACATGTCTTTTACAAGCAAACAAGGTTATAATTTGGGCAATATTGAACCTGATAACATCAACTGAACTTGATATAAAACGCAAACAACCTAACACGTGACAATTCTTCTAAGCTAGGAAAAACAAAAGAACAAGATGCCGAAATACTAAATGTACCTGGCTTTCTGTAACTTAGTATTCGTCCATATAAAACTACTTAACACGTACAACTCCAAAAGTTTTTCAGTAATACTTTTCAGATGCTTTAAGAGTAGACGGAGTTGAAATGAAGTATGACTGATCAAAAGGAAATAATTATTTTAATTATACAATGAGATAAAGAATATTAACAACCTTTACCTGATCTGGTATGTTTGGTACATTAAGTTTTTTTTCCTGGGATCTAATCGTTCTTTTTTTTACACGCTGCAAAGCCTTGTAAGCCTTTCTTCGAACAGCTTGTACATTCTTTTCCCAACCATGGGTAGTATAGTTTGTTTTTTGACGGGAGATATAATTTTGTTCTGGTTTCCTACTAAAGAAAATCTCGAAAGGAGATTTCCATCCAAGGACCTTTTTCGGGTCCTCGTTTAGGAGTTTTGTATAAGAGGGAAGCTCTTTAACCCAGTTGATACCCTTTTGTTTGTTTACAATAGAATATTTACATGATTAAGAAATCGTCGGCGGTCAACGAACCATCGAATCGGTCCCTCCTCTGTGTGTTATATATATGGACCATTTTGACTGATTCGTCAGTTCGTGTGACCGCCGACCAATCATTTATTTGTGACGTGTTGTATCCACATATGTAATAATGTAATTTATTTTTTAAATGAAAAAAAAGAGGAATAAGATGATGGGCTTAGTTTCGAAGATTTGTTTAAATTTCTATTTCCTTTGAAATAACCGGGTCTGGAGGAAAGACTACGCTCTATACCCATGTTATTCCACAGGAATGAGATGGTGAGGTCTTAGTTTGAAGATTTTTTTTTTTAAATAACCGAGTCTGAAGTAAAGACTACGTTCTAATCCCATGCTTTATTACCGGGTCTTAATTTGGAAGATAGAGGGGTCTTAGTTTAAAAGGTTTTTTTGTTGTTTTGTTTTGTTTTGTTTTTTGTTTGTTTTTTAACTTTTGAAAAACCGGGTCTGGAGGAAAGACTACGCTCAATACTTATATGGCGTAAATATTCACAATTGAATGACACACGCCCTTAAAACTAAAACAACAACACAACAACATATGTTCTTCCACAGGAATAAGATGATGGGGTCTTAGTTTTGAAGATTTTTAAAAAGTTTTGAAATAACCGGGTCTGGAAGAAAAACTACGCTCTAAACCCATGCTTTATTACCGGGTCTTAGTTTGGAAGATGGTTTGGTCTTAGTTTTGAAGACTTTTTTTTGTTGTTGAAATAACCGGGTCTGGAGCAAAGACTGCGCGCTATACCCATGCTTTATTACAGGGTTTTAGTTTTAAATTCGACAAAATATCCCTTCAAATGTATTACATTTGTGGGTAAAGTCATTATTACATTTGTGGGTGATTCAAAATATCACTTAAAATTTATTACATTTGTGGGTAAAGTCATTATTACATTTGTGGGTGAAATTATTACATTTGTGGGTAAAGTGTTATTACATTTGTGGGTGTTGTTACATGTGTGGGTAAAGTGTTATTACATTTGTGGGCGTTATTACATTTGTGGGAGTTATTACATTTGAGGGTGTAACAGGGGCGAAGGCAACTGCCAATGTCCATATTCCCTTAAACATCCCAGAGTACAGAAGAAGAACTGATCAATTGCACTCAGTTCTCCAAATCCTTTGAACTTTCTGCACTACTAAATGTCTAATCACGTTTGTCCAGTTAATATACCGATATCCTGGCAAAAATCAGAGGACTATGTACAATAAAGCACCTTTTTGGCTCAAAATGTATATTTCACACACTACATCACTCATTGAAATTGATATCAGAATGAAGGTATTTTAATTATCCATCTTTTAACACCAAATACATGGTGATTTGAGGTTTTAGTTCAAAGTTATCTTTAAAACTCGATGTAAACACACCAAAAAGGTCCTTAATACACTAATGCACGTATATGCATACAGTTAATACACATGTGGGCAAAAATGTTGTTTTTGTGGAAATCAAATCAACAACTTTGGATTGTTATAAATTTTTATTGAAACGATATATAAACCTCTCCCTCGCACAAGATATTGTCAATGTACATAGGCGAATTCCTGACAAGTAATGAAAAAATGCAAGTCTCCGATTTTGATATATGGAAACAAATGTTTTTTGATAAAATTCAATTTTTCGAAAAAAAATCACAAAAATCATGTTTTTTACTTTAATTTGCGATGTTGATGTCAAATGTAGATAATTTAACTCTCTTTCATATGACACCAAACTCATGGTGGTTCAAGGTTTCCTTAAAATATTATTTACATAATACTATTTTATCGTCAAAAGGGCCACTTCTTTGGTGGGGGCGTCCCCCTGGTCACACCCACCACTTAGAACATGCCAGACGGTCAATTTGTTATGTGGAGCTATGCGATCTTTACATCTGTGCACATGGAAATTGGTTTCCTTCCCAGCTAGGTTGACCCCTCCCCCCCCCCTGGCTCCCGGTCTAGGAGCCCCCCCCCCCCAGGAAATGAAGGAGGGGTCTGAAAATTTGAACCCCATCATTTTTGGCCAATTGGGACCCTTTTGAAGCCAAAACAGCAACAAAATCAAAGAAAATCAAACAAAAAACAAAGAAAAGTGCAATAGATAATCAATAATTCATTGCATTTTCTCCCGGTCCCCAACTGGAAAAATTCGTCTATAGTGCCATGTGTTATGGTTTAAGGCATGCCCACATAGAGGATTTGTTTAATGTTGGGGGTCGGGGCAAAATGCAATGAATTTTAATATTGATAATCTATTGCATTTTCTTTGTTTTCTTGTATTTGTGGGGGCGGCGACGTACCCTAGCCCCCGCCGCGTACAGTCATGATTCAGTGGCTAAGCAATAGCCTCGTTTCTGTGAGCCCCCAGGATCAAACCCGTGTCGATCAGCTATATTAGTGCCCTCTTGTGCGGCATTAATCCTTATTACTGTCAGTTATGACTTAAGAGGACGTAGGTCCCCTAGTTAATTAGCATAGTAGCACACACATGCTTTAGCAGTCACGCAAAACAAACAATCACAAATAATTATTCCCGGTCCCCAACTGCAAAAATTCGTCTGTAGTGCCATGTGTTATGGTTTAAGGCATGCCCACATAGAGGATTTTTTTAATGTTGGGGGTCGGGGCAAAATGCAATGAATTTTAATATTGATAATCTATTGCATTTTCTTTGTTTTCTTGTATTTGTGGGGGCGGCGACGTACCCTAGCCCCCGCCGCGTACAGTCATGATTCAGTGGCTAAGCAATAGCCTCGTTACTGTGAGCCCCCAGGATCAAACCCGTGTCGATCAGCGATATTAGTGCCCTCTTGTGAGGCATTAATCCTTATTACTGTCAGTTATGACTTAAGGACGTAGGTCCCCTAGTTAATTAGCATAGTAGCACACACATGCTTTAGCAGTCACGCAAAACAAACAATCACAAATAATTATTCAATAAAATCTGCGAATGTATACTATTATCTAGATCTATTGGGAATAAATCATTGTCAAAATCATTCCATAAATGGGGGGTAAAAATAATAATTCCACTTTTATGACAAACAGTGTAGTGTACATGTGTGCATGTTAATACACATGTGGGCAAAAATCAGTGCTGTTTTTGTGGAAATCAAATCAATAACTTTGGGTTGCTATAACTTTTTATTGAAGAAAGATATAAACCTTTCCTTTCCACAGAATATTATCCTCGTATATGGGCAAATTCCTGGAAAGTTACCCCCAAAATGCACCTGTCCGATTTCGATATATGGAAAATAACGTTTATTGAGAAAAAAACAATCAAAAAGAAATCATGTTTTTAACTTAAATTTGTGATGTTAATTAATCCCAATTTCGTTGAAATTGGTATCAAAATGTAGATAATTTCATTTTTTTCATATGACACCAAACTTATGGCAGATCAAGGTTTCCTTAAAATATGAAATACACACTACTATTTCTCATCAAAAGGGGCGCTTTTTTGGACTCCCCCTAGGAATGTTCGTTGCAAATTAAAAAAAAAAAACACCTCTGAAATATTGTGTATTATGATAAAATCTTTCGAATAAACAAGGTGTGTTTAGTTTATACGGTAGTGGCAGGCAACTCGAAAACTAAGCATGATATTTGACTTCGGCCCTCCGCTTAATACTATAAAGAAGAAAAAAAACATAGTATGTAATACGCGAATACGTGATGAATGTCGGAAGCAAGAACCTTAAGGGAGCTTTGGCTAATTTGAATCAACGAAGTGCTAAATTGGATGCTTTAAATGAATTTGAACGTACGAACATCAGTATTTAGCTTATGTGATCCCGTGATCATGGCATGCTAAATTAAATGAACACTTAACTAAAAGCGTGTATTGAAAAACATGAATTTGAATGAGAAACATGTTAATTTGACTGACGAAAATGCGAATTTGAAAGCACAGATCAAAAATTTGAAAGCACAAATCAAAAATTTGAACTATCGAATAGCAAGGCCGAGCTAGACTATTTTTAATTGAATTCACGAAAAATGAATTGGATTGGTAATGTTGCGGAATTGGCCTGGAAAAGCGATAACAGAAATACATATTTCACAAAAAATAATTTCAGAAATCCAACGTAATTTGTATATAATAAAAAAAAAACGAGTAAATTAGAACACTCAAAATGATGAATAAATTTATTTGATGTGGCGTCATCATTTCTGTTTACAACCCAACATTCAACAGAATTTTTGAAGAAAGCAGCGTTAACTTCAAATCAATTCTAGATTATATTGCAGAAAATACGAACGTATATCGAACTCGAGTCAGTAGGACTTCTCTTAGAGATGTTAAAAACTCCATGCAATTGTTCTGAAACACCGTGTATACATGACATGACAAGAGGTTAAATCAACTCACCAGAATCGCATGCACTGTCAAAGACATGTATATCCAAGAACGTTCAATACCAAAAGTAAAGCGTTTGTTCTAACCACTCTAGAAAAGTAAACATATTGAAGGAAAGAAATAATAAAAACTGTCAAGGTCATTTTGGCGTTCTGAAATGTATATGCTTTGGCCGCAAAATGCTCCGTGGTCTTAAAAAAATTATAACTTCAACCTCTAACTAAAGCTAACTCTAACGCTAAACCAGACATAAACCTATTGCAACCACGAATCTAACTCTAAACTTGACCTAAACCCGATTGTAACTCCAAATCTAACTCTAAACCTGACCTCAACCCAAATGCAACTCTAGATTTGACCTAAACCCGAGTGTAACTCCACATCTAACTCTAAACCTGACCTCAACCCAAATGCAACTCTAGATTTGACCTTAACCCGAGTGTAACTCCACATCTAACTCTAAACTTGATCTAAACCCAATTGCAGCCCTAAACTTGACCTCAACCCAAATGTAACCCCAAATATAATTCTAATCCTGAAGTAAACTCATTTGCAACCCTAATCTTTACCCTGTCTTAGACAAAATGAAGTCCGCGGAGCATTTGACGGAGCACACATTAAACCAAACTTGACGTCATGAAAATAAAACAAACGCCCAATAAAAGTGATTGACTAATTGATGTTTCTTTGCATCCGCGACTGCTCAGAAAGCAATTTACGTGTGTAGCTAATCAACCAGGAAGACATAGGACTTTGAGTCCTATCCGCACGATATCCGCACGACTTGAGAATAATTCATCACGATAGGGTCTTAGCGCATCAACTGGAGTTTCGAACCAGGGACCACCCAGTTACGGTACATCTGCTCATAGACTGGACCATCAAACTATGTTATACTGAAATATTGAAAACTAATGATGACATTTAAATGTGAAACAAATGTTTTAAAACAAAACTTACCCTTTACGCCGACAGGAGTTTCGAAAGTTAGGAAGCCATCGCGGACTCTTTCAACCTGACATTATCATTGTGTCGCGATGAAAAAGAGAAGAATTGTGATTAATAACTGACATCAGTCTGGGTGCACTAAAATTATCACGTGACATTCATTTCCCTGGCTTTAAAGCCACGCCCACACGACCGTGAAATCAACCAATCACAGAAGGCCGACTGAATGAATCTCAATAAGCCCATGGACCCATTTTTGCCAAGGGAGCTGACACGCTTCTTGCCCCGAGAGTCAACCATCCTAAAAAATGGAGGGGGGGGGGGGGGGGAAGGAATAAAACATACGACATTTTAATCATGGTTTAAAAAGTTTAAATCGACATAAGAAAATAGTTCAGGTAGGTTCTAAAAGCATTAAAGTCTTTCTCTCCGCAGCCCGAATACGAGGATATTCGGGTATCTTGTTGCCCAGGCTCGTCCTATTTTAAAAAATAAAAGACATTTTATTATGGTAAATATGCCATTTCATCATAAAAATACTGTATTATGAGATTATGACATTCCATGACATCACCGCCGAATATAAGTATATTCATGCACCTCGCTGCCCGTATAATTTATATGAAAATATTCGGTCATCTTGTGGTCAGAAGCCTCCCTGCTTATAAGTTTTGCGAGTGAGCGAAGCAAGTGAGCAAAAAGGGGAGTACATTTTCTTTACTATTTCAGAACTGTCCTTTCGCCATTAATTATTACACTAGATAAGATTTTGAAAATGACATATTCTGGCACCTTGATGCTGCCTGAATAGGACAATATTCGAACACATCCCCGTCCGTGGATGACAAGATTCACTGTGCATAAAGACCGATCATGCAATACCATTAATCCTGGCCCTGTATATACAAGTTACATTGGTACCGATTACTTAATACACAATATGAGAAACAATGTTTAAGAGACCCACCCCCCCCCCCCCCAAAAAAAAAAAAAAAAAAAAAAAAGCATATATAAATAGGTTGCCTTTCTATACAGGTGGGTCCTCTGTTGATGTTTTGGGGGTTGTATTATCCTGTATAGGCCTTCATGAAAAACGATTTGCGGCTTCAACGGACCTAGTGTGATCTAACGATATATTATGTCATATTGCTCAATCATAATTGTGTTTGATATTATAATTCGCTTGTTCAACCATTGATATGCACCTTTTGAATCAAATGCAACTTGAAGTGATATATTCGCCCAACAAACATACAATTCATGAATAGCTCAGTCGGTAGAGCAGTGGTCTCGTAATCCGGTGACCCGGTTTCGAAACCAAGGCGATGTGTTAGTGATATATTCGCCCAACAAACATACAATTCATGAATAGCTCAGTCGGTAGAGCAGTGGTCTCGTAATCCGGTGACCCGGTTTCGAAACCAAGGCGATGTGTTAGTGATATATTCGCCCAACAAACATACAATTCATGAATAGCTCAGTCGGTAGAGCAGTGGTCTCGTATTCCGGTGACCCGGTTTCGAAACCAAGGCGATGTGTTAGTGATATATTCGCCCAACAAACATACAATTCATGAATAGCTCAGTCGGTAGAGCAGTGGTCTCGTAATCCGGTGACCCGGTTTCGAAACCAAGGCGATGTGTTACTGCCCTTTGGTAAGGCATTAATCATCATTACCAGGTCCCTCGGAGAGTACCCAAAGAGGACCCATAGCCGTCGCCCGTCTGGTTGCTTACTTACAAGCATTTATGCTTTCTTAGCAGTCAGGTAAAATAACCGCCCCCATTCATTCATTCAAAAAAATAATTAGATTTAATTTATGTATTGGCTTTTAGAGGGGAGTTTCCCGTAAGTTGCTTTCCAACATAACTAACATGTTCCTGTGGAGGAAAACAGATTAATAGAGAACATGATTTTATAAAATTTGAGATCATGTTATTATAATATTTTTATAGTGGAGAAGTGACGTCACGTTGATGCAACGTCATCAAGAAAATCTGTCGTTCATTGTGACATGCAGACGACTTAAAATATATATTTTTATTTAATTGCTAAGCAGGATATACTTTTTAGTGTTCACCTATATATATATATGTACATGTAAGTTTTTATATCCAATTTTCTTTTTATTGAAGAGTATTATTACATAGCAATACAGCAATTTCAAAAATACTTGTTTGGTTTGTAAAGTGAATCTTTGGATCCAATTTCTTTCAAAATTTCATCGACTTATTTCTCAGAATGTTAAATTTTTGTATTTCTATCTTTCTTTCGTACTTTAATTAATCCACCACTCACCAAGTTTGATTTCCTCGACAGGCTATAGACGAATAACTCTCCAAACAAGAGTATGACCAAATATTGAGTTTATTTATATAGCATGGTACAATAAAAACAAGTCTCAAGGTAAATAAAATGTAATGAAATTTAAAAAAAGTTGTACTCTGTCACTCACTACTGTATGTAAACAAAACGCCCCGTGGAAAAGGAATAAATGAGCTTTGAACAAACAATAATGATAGTAATAATATATCGTTCGTGTATAGCCTATAGGGCATATTCCATCTTGATATAACGTCTTTATGCGTTTACAAAAGGACTTTGGATATTATTACCCCGGCTTTAGCTACTTTTTTAAAAGGCATTAAAAAGGCTTTTAGCATGACATGGGCGCAGTCATTTTCTTGAAAATGTGACGCGCCAGGCGAAGTAATACATATATCACACACACAAAGCTTTAGTTGGAAAGACTTTTAAAATTAAATAGCATAACCTTTACTTTTCAATATGGGAAAATCATACCTCAACATGTATAGATATAAATTATATGTTTAATAAACTTACATGATATATTATTTTTTGGTTTTCATGAAGACAACATGAGTAATTTGTGATGGTTATGATATCCCTAATGTAAACTGTAATTATCGTACTGAAGATCATTTTTTGAAACAACATCTAGCAATGCAAAAAGTAGATTAAGTCTTCTTCATAATGAATATGCGTAGTGTTTGTAAGAATTTTGACAAAATGTTAAGATTCATTAATAATATTACTACGGACTGGTAACACTTGTTGTCACTGAGACATGGTTTGCAAGTGAAGCTGATAGGTCAAAATGGTCATTTTACCCTAACCCTAACTCTAACCCTAACCCTAAACCTGCAGAAACTGACCGTTTGCTATTAATTCTTCTCTCAATTTAGCAATATTTTCAGGAGTATCTTTGCGAACAGATTTGCTGCCTATACACAATTAAGTTTTTCTGAAGATAACCTACAATACACATGATAATGATCAGACATATCCAATACTATAATTCCAGAGGGTGAATATATGGTTGTACAACCATATATCCACCCTCTGGAATTTTAGGGTTAGAGTTAGGGTTAGGGTTAGGGTAAAATGACAAAAAACTGACCGTTTTTGCAGCTGGGCCGAGTTGTCTTTGAGCCGAGTTAGCACGGATTCGTTATTACTATTACTTCCCTTCTTCAATATAATATGCTGAGCGCCTAGCTAGAAGGCAGAAGGTCCCATTGTTATATATATAAGACCTCCCGTTCATGAGGCAGGCGCTCTAACCATTGAGCCACCATGTCCGGTTCAGATCGAAATGTTAAAAGCGCTTTTGAAAATTTCTTTAGTAAATTCATGTTGTTGTATGATGAGAATATCCCACTGGTCTAATACAAAAAGAACAATTATAATAAAGTTCCTCGTATGCCATGGATATCTAAATCAACATTAAAGTCTAATACTAAGAAAACAAGTTGTATTATCAATATAAAAGGAGAAGCTCTGATTTGATGTGGAGAAAGTATTCTAATGATAGAAATACTCTTACCTCTGTGTTACATACTGCTAAGAAACAACATTATTCTGCTCGATTGACATTGACTAAAAAGACATTTAACAATATCAAAAATACATGAAAGTAATTTGAACTATTTTTAAATCACCTTTAAAAACTTCTTATATTAAATGTATAATGTGAATGGTTGTTCCGTAGAAGATACACAAATTATTGTGAATAAGTTTAACGATTATTTTTCTAATGTTGGATGGAAACCGCGAGGTACGGGGTTCGAGTCCCGCCGAAGCACTAAAGTCCTTTGGTAAGACATTAATCTACATTTGCTACACTCGACCCAGGTGTAGTAAGTAAATACCTGGTGTAGGAGCTAAGCTAAAGCCGGGGTAATAATGTCCAAAGTCCTTTTGGAGCGCACATAGAGACGTTATATGATATGGGCTAGACAAGATCGATCATTCATCATTATTTTTCTTATCTTTGCTTTGCTAGTTTGCTCCTTTTCACCGTCGCTTTTTGTGTACATACAGTAGTGACAGAGGGCACCTATTTAATTTCATTCAATTTTATTTACTTTGAAACATGTTTTTACTGTCATAATGTTAGTGCTTCATAATCTGAGTATTTACTGACATTTACGTGATCGGTGTCATGTATTTTCTGAAATAATGAAATTTAATTTCTTTTTGGAGGCTTATCAGACACTTGGTTTGGAGTGTTCTACGTCTAGCCTGTCGAGTTAAAAGAAAATCGACCTTTGTTACAAGTTGAGTGGTGTTTTTATTTGAGAACGGAAGAAAGGAAGAAAGATGGAAAAGAAAGAAGACAAATCAGAGAAATAAGTAGATAATAATAATATTGTGAAAGAAAAAAGAAAATATTTGAAACTGAGATAACGAGATGTATATTTATGTTGATCTCAACATGGTGGATTGGTCAACCGACATAGACGTGAATCAGGATGTATCTCTCAACACTAAAATGATTTTCAGTTTTCTTCCTTGACACTGTATACTTGAGATTGTTTATGGGTATTATAACACAACCTGATACGCAACCTTTCGTGAAAACGAAAGCGGAATATCACGCGACCTTTCGTAGATTTGTTGTATTATAGTGGTTTCACAAAGGGTCGGATAAATTGAACCAGGTCATTAGTAGATGAGAGGTTTTTTGTTTACAAGCGTACCCTCCGACATTAATTTTCGTGATAAGTGGGGCATGTTTTCACAAAAAAGTAGAATAACACCCGACGCGATGACCCGATAACTCGAAGTAAGCCGGTTCATGGACCTGGTTATGGTTATTTTTGTTGATCTGAAATGCTATTTAATACTCTTCAATAAGAAATGGTTATACAATCTTACATGTACATGTACATGTGACCACTAGCAATTAAAAATTATACACGTATATATGCAGTTGATTAAGTCCTTTTTATGTGTCAGAACGAATGACTGAGATTCCTGACATTACAACAACGTGACATCACTCTTTCAAAACGAAAATATCATAATAACATGATCTCAAAATTTACAGAATCATGACTTCAGTATTGTTTTATCGAATTTCTTTCAGTTCGTTACCATTCGTTTTCTCTATTTATCTGCTTTTCTCTAGAGGAACATGTAAGATTGGATATCACCCTTTAACGAATCTCCAGACTAACGGGAAACTCCCCTTTTAAACCCAATACATGAATTAACTGTAATTATTCCTCAATCGTATGTTTGTTAGGCTAATAAATAACTTCAAGTTGCAATCAATTCCAAAGGGTAGATAATGGTAGATAACAGTCAAGCGAATTATAATATAAAACAAAATTATTATTAAGCAATATGACATAATATATTGTTAGATCACACTAGGTCCGTTAAAGCGGCAAAGCGTTTTTGATGAAGGCCTACACTGAAATACAGAATAACACAACCCCCCAAAACATCACAAGAGGACACCATAAATTATGTAAAGAAATACTACTTTATATGTAAAGATGCTTTTTTTTTTTGGGGGGGGGAGGGGTCTCTTAAAGGGATCGTTTAACAATGTTAAATCTGAGATACACGGCCCTACGTGTTATCAGTGTCTGTGATATGGTGTAATATTGAAGCCCTACAAAAATTGCGCTTCAAAATGATCAAGAAGTGCCTCAAAAAAGTAAAAATCTTTGAGTGACCGGTTTTACCATACTCGTTTTCCCCAATAGACTGTAGTGTTATGAAAACCGTCAGGCGAACGGTTTTCAAAATTTGTAATTCCAAACATAAATATCTGGATTATCAGACAGGCGATCGGCTTGTAAAAGTCATGGGGTTCCTGACTGACCTAAAGGTTTATAATTATCATTGCATCATGAGCTAAATCCAGAATTTTATTTCAGAATCTGAGACAAAGTTACCGGATCCCTTTAAACAGTGTTTCCATATTATTTATTAAGTAATCAGTACCAATGAAACTTGTATATACAGGGTACAGGATTAATGGTATTGTATGATCGGTCTTTGTGTACAGTGATTAAAAAACACCATGTTGTGTATTTTAGAGTTCCTATAATTATATTCGCGCGAAACGGCAGGGATGCGCCTGAATATTGTCCTGTTTAGGCAGCAAGGTTTCAGAATATGTCATTTTAAACATCTTGTATAGTGTACTTTGATGACGAAATGACATTTCAGAAATAGTAAAGTACCCTTTTTTTGTTGCTCAATTGCATCGTTCACTCGCAAAACTTAGAAGCAGGACGGCTTCTGACCCTAAAAATGCCCAAATATTCTCATATACGGCAGCGAGGTGCATGAATATCCTTATATTCGGCGGTGAGATACATTATTTTTATGATGAATGGCATACTCACCAGAATATATATATATATATATATATATATTGTTATTGTAAATAGAACGAGCTCGGGCAAACGGGTTACTCGAATATCCTTGTATTCGGGGTGCGGGGTGAATGGATATAATGATTTTAAAACCTACCTAACGTATCTTAATAAAGATTGAACATTCTAAACCATGATTAAAGTGTCTGGTTTATTTTTTTCCTCATTTTTTAATCATTTTTAGAATGGTTAATACTCGGGTAAGAGGTAAGTAACAGTTATCATGTTCGCATTCATTTTGTAAAAGTTGTCTAGACAACATGCTAACATGCTCTAGTCAAACTGAAACGGTCCATTCTTTGACGTGTCCGATATGTCGAAGCATAACAGATGTCAAGCATGGCGATGTGATGAATCTAAATACAAATGTTCCTCTGAAGTCTGTGGTTGAGGATCTCAGAAACAGCCAGCAGCTCGTTGACTGTGAGGTGTGTCAAACGGGTTCGAAGGCGGTGCATTTCTGCCAGGAATGCGGGAAGAACATGTGTAACGAGTGTCTGGAGAATCACAACAAATGGCCACCCAACCTCAAGCATAGAGTCGTGTTCGTGAAAGATATTAAAGAGTGCAGGTATGTCTTTGGGAGGAAGGTCAGCAAGGTGCACTACTGCCAGGAGCACGACGCATCGGACGGATAGCAGAATATCTGCTCTGACGTCTGCCTTACTTGCAAGAAGTTCATCTGTATTAGATGCCGCATGCTGTTGCACGAGAAGGAAGGCCATACAGTTGTAGGTGCCGATGAATACAAAGATTCTTTCCAGAGGAAAATCCAACTATTGCAAGCATTAGGTGAGGAGAAAGTCGCAACTATCAAGACCAACATGGCTGTTATTGAGAGCCAGATGAAGCGCGTTACTGATCACATTGACGGAATATGTGATGAGATTACCAACGTGTATCTAGAATCAGCCAAGAAGTTAAATGAGAGTAAATTAGCATAAGTCGAGCAGGTTGATGCCCAGAAAGGGAACTTGTACCTTCGTTTGCAGAAAATGAAGGGTGATCATGAAAGGTTGGTAGCTAGTCTAAAAAGTGCGAGTGTGTTGTTGGATAGCACCTTGGAGGCTCCTCTGAGTGGAGATGTCATTGCTATTCGTGATTCACTGTCTGGTAAGCTTCAGAGTCTGGTAGATCGGGAGGATCCGGATGGCCAGCTTGTTACTGATGTGGGTGATCGCGCAGAGGAGTTGATCTTCACACCAGACCAACAAGACCCCTTGAACATCGGAAATTTCTGTGTAAAGTATGTAATGGTCCGTAGTGTGAAACTCTCAGGTCGAATGAACTCCTTGGCTTCTTCGGCTGATGGTCAAATGGCAGTAGGGTACAGTGGAGGAGGGATCGAGTTCGTATCTGAGAATGGACAATTCCAGGAGACAGTCCTCAACGATGTCAAGGTTTGTGGAACAAGATTCCTCTCTGATGGCGGGTACGTTGTCCTTGATGTGAGCAACACCATCACCACGTACTCACCCGAGTGTGTGAAGTCAGATGCAAAGTTTGTAACACTAGGTCCTTATGAAGGCGGGGTCGGAAGCCTAGCTGTATGCAGTATCGATCATATCTATGTCGGCTACTGCAAAGCAAAGAAGATCCAAGCATTCCACCCAGGAGGTGGAACTGCTATCAGGGAGATACAGTGCAATGGTTTCGAACCTAAGCAGATCACTTGTCTCGATGACTTCCTGATCATCAACCAAGGTACTTCAACGACGATACTTGGTCGAGGCGGTGTTGTGAAACACAGCGTAAAGAAATATAACGTGTATCCTTACAGTACCGTAACTCAAGACAACTCTATTCTGATCGCATGGGTCAAACATGACCAAGGGTTGGTCACTATCGAAAAGTTCAACAACAGATTGAAGCCGGTGAAGACTCTCTTTGCGGACTACAAGATAGAGAAGTCTGAGATTAATTGGTATTACCTCCAGGTTTTCACATCTGGAGTAGTTGCTTTCTGTACTTCAAACAGACTATACATATGGGCAAGTCCACCATAATGGGAAACTGCTTTCAATTGTTGAGTCGATTGTAAGGATGTAAACTACTTCCAGATATTAGGATGTAATGGAATTGTTTTCAACGGACTCTACGATAATTATGGGCATGTCCGCGGTAAAGGGAATCAGTTCTTGGAATTGTTGACATGGTTGAGTCCATTATAACGGTGTGGACTACTTCCAGCTAGATCGAAGGAGTTGCTTCCTGTAGTCCGGATTGATTCTACGTATAGGTATGTCCACAATGGAGTGGATCAGTCTTCGGAATTTTAGACATTGTTTAGTCGACTAAAATCTAATGATAATATAAAAGTAAACGGTTGTTGATCAAAGAGGCCCCGTCAGCATCAATGCTGTTCTTCTTAAAAGCCGGCTCACATAGTAGCGGCAAAGACCCCACGAAAGGCGACGGACGTGAACTTCACCAAATTTTTGCGGTAAAGCGACCGCAAAAGGGGAAAACCAAGATTCGCTGAACGGGTGGGAACGACATTCATCGACAACACGATGGTAAGGGACGAATGGCTGCGACAGGGAACGGAACGGCCGCGAGTGATGATGTCTCGACGGAGCCCGGCAACAATGAACGAGGTCAGACGGCTGGCTGCGGATTGACTGGCGGCAAGGAACTGCGGCTGACGGTTGTGGCGACGATGACGTGACTCAGCGGCCGAAATCAAAGCCTGTGTGTGTGCGGGTCACTGACGTCACAAAACGTGAAAAAACCGCACTAAAAGTTTAAATTCGTGGACCATCGTTGCAAAAGCGTAACCCATCGCAGAGCACCGTTGCAATCCCGCAGGTACTTGCAGACGACCCGCCATCAAAAGTCATCAACCGTCACCCCCGGCCACAATTCGCAATCCATTGTCACAGCAAGGTCGTTACAATTTCGTTACTTGCCGCGCAATGTGTCATCAGGGTTCGAAATGTGACGTCAATTGCCGTTGTTTTGCCGTCAACGACAACGACTATCATCGGATTTGTGACGACCTCAAAACGACTAGAGACGGATTTTGCGCGGCCTGGAAACGTCAAGGAAATGAGGGCTGCGGTCTCCAACAAAATCTGAAAGGAATCACAACGAATTTTTTAGCCGCCACAAAATGTTCATCATGCTGAAAATTTGCCGACGGACGCGACTGATAATTTCGGCCGTCTGTGGTCGCTAGCGGATTCGTCAGCGACAATTGGAGGCAGCACACGATGATTCGCGGGGTACTATTCGTCATAATGTGAGCCGGCCTTAAGCAATAGCCAGCTACCCGCTTACACCTGGGTCGAGAATGGCAAATGAGGGTAAACATCTTGATCCCAGAATGTAAGCACCAAGCGAGGATCTAATCAAGGAAATCTCCTAAATATTATGAAAAACTACATTGTTTCAAGGCATAGACCTAAATACCCCTACATAAGAATGAACTGTTTATAGCAAAATTACACAGAAGAGCAGCATACATTGCATCTAGAAAGTCATGGAGAGCCCCTTCTCAATATGAGCTTTATAAGTTACAATGGCTTGTCTTGTTTTGAAATGCGTCAATTCCATTGTTCCTTTTGTATTGCCTCCAAGTTAATTCCAATTGATGACGTTGCAGTAAGGTTAACCAGTTAATCTGGCCAAATTGTCAAAGTCGCTGGATTTGCACTGGACCAGCTCGTTGCTTGAGTGAATTCGAGAAGAACCTCATGCGCAGGCTCTGTTGTTCAGAACCAGTAAGTTGCACGACGAGCGAATATGATGTCACGCTTCGGTACTTGTAACAAAATGCTAATTGAAGTTATGCCCCAGTCACAACGTCATACCGACCCAATATGGACTCTCAACCGATCGGTTCGTGGTCACTGGGGGTAATTTCATTTCTTGTTCGCTCTATTGACGGTCTGGAGTCAGTCTCGTTGGTGTGACGAGGGCAATACTTACAAATAGACTTCAACCCATTAACCAAAAATCTAGTCTGCACGATTCTTGGCCATTGACGATAATCCTGATAATGCCTGTCTTTCAGTCACTCGCCAAACCGACTCCTGATCGACTCCAGACCGACCATTCCCAGCCAGTTGGTACAATGTAATTTTTTACAGTTTTTTGATAAGCTTTGATACTATATTCATACATTTTTAAATAAGGAAGAAGGAAGGAAAATGAGAGTGTCATGAGTATCATAACATGTGTATTGGACGCAACAAGGCTCTTTCTTTTCTGTTGTTTTGTTTTGTTTGTGTTTGTGTTTGATTTTCTTTTTCGTATTTGTTTTGTCTTAATATTGCATAGGTTCCAATTAATGGCTGTTAGATGCTCAAGGTGTTAACGTTCTCATGTATATTCAATATGTCAACTTAAAATGATATCTTAAAATACACTATATAGTGATGTTGAATTTTTCAAATGAGTCGAATGTTATGTAGCTTTCAATTATATATGTAATTAATAAACCTTGTTGAATGTTTATAAAATATTTATTTGTAACACCTGTGAATGATGGAACTAAAAAACACCACGTAAGTATAATCGGTGTGGCTGATGCATATAATTCTATACTCGTGATATTATGTTTATATTATTTTATTACTTTGTAAAATAGAAGAATACAAAAACGACAATTTGAAAATACTTATTTTGAACTAAACTAGATAGGATTAAGCAATGTCGTATCTAGAGCAGAGGAAAAAGGGAGAAGGACATGTTCCATCGTGCCAAAGACAGTGCACCTATGGATGTGGTCTCTGAATATTTCCAAATTGACTTACAATCTTCTGGTTTATGGAACTGAAGTTTACTTTTGGTAATCATGTATATTATGCTTTGACAAATTAAAAATGATTTAAAATCTTTATTCACTTATTTTCGTACATAAAGTAGATTGTTTGGGTTTCAGGACCTGATAACCAATTTTGATATACATGTATCTATATTTCTTTCACTTTCGTTCATTCGATTATTCTAATCTGATTTATGTTCACTATGTCAGTTGCCTAGTTGCCAATTTGTATTGTTGGTTATGTAAATCTTATTGACTGTACTCTATTTTTGTAGGCATCATATTGACTTATGATATAACAAGATGAGCGAGTATGTGCATATTGTTGTGTTAAGAACAGATTTTAATTCTAACTTGTAGCTACATTTTGCCTTCATTAGGCTACTGTTTGGAAGGATTTAACCAGGAAACGATGTAATAAAATACGTTTATAGTTAAATACATGAATTTATTCTCGATGTTAAGGCATATTGATAGTCGAATTTATCGTCATCGTGAAGAAGATTGTGAATAAGAGTGTAAAAATTGATAAAGAAAATGTATACGATGGTGATAATGATGATGAAGACCATGGTAAATACGATGATAATGATCACGGTAGCGATTATAATAGTGATGATGATGGTGATGATAGTTGTGATGGTGAGGCTGGTAGTGATCACAATGATGGTTATGAACGTGATGGGGATGATGATGATGGTGATTATTATGATGGTGATGGTGTTGGTGGTGATGAAGTTGATGATGATGGTGTTTATGGTGATGAAGACGATGATGGTGATGATGATAGTGTTGATGGTGATGATGACGATGATGGTGTTGATGGTGATGATGACGATGTTGACGGTAATGATGATGGTGATGATGCTGATGGTGACGAAGATGATGATGATGATAAAGGTAATGTTGACGATGGCAACGATGATGATGTTATTCTTAATGACGATGATGATGGTGTTGACGAGGAGAAGGAGAGATATGGATGATGTTTTTGATAGTGGTGATGACCTTGGTGATGGTCGTTCAGTGTTGAAGCGAGTAAGATGAATGCCGGCAATCTTCGTTATCACAGAGGACCTAAGCAATTCAAGTCTCAAAACATGACATTGCATGAGACACTTGTGACATAATTCACAGAGACAACCTCGCGGTATCCGAATATGGGATGATGTTTGTCCTAAATTTAGGAGTTTCAAAGTCTGATGGGGGGATGGGGGGGGGTGCATCATGGCTGCCTCTTTCGTCTAAATGACAATCGTGCCTTTCAAAATATTGCCGCAGGTGGGGGAGTTTCAGAATAAAGATTGTGACTTCATAAAGTCTCGAATAGTTTATCACATACGCAACTTTATGTCCGACTTTTAGGAATATATTGGAAACGAATATCATAACTTAGCGATTATAGTTATTCGCACAAAAAACATGGTGATATCTAAAAATCAAGTTGGATCAAACAGCTCAACGATTCACTCAAAAATATTTTCCCCTAGGATATAGTGACACCGAATGGGTGGGCTGCAATAATAATTTCATCCTGAATGTGTAGACAATTTGAAAGCGGTTTTATAATGAATAGAAAAAGAGAATATTTGTTTTCCCGGGGTAGGAGGCGTAGGGGGAGGGGTGGTAGTGGCCTTTCCCGCCCGCCCGCCCGTGCAAACCCCACACCCCCCCCCCCCCCCCCCCCCGTCAGATGAGGAATTTGGCATAAAGATTATGCATACAAGGAATTATTTTGCTACCTCATGCAAGTCATGTTATGGTCAAATAAAACTAATATATTTTTACCAGTACGCCATCTGCGGCAATAATTCGACATAAATAATAGGGCCTAATCGGAAGCGAAAGAGGGCTATCTGAATGATAGAAAGAGTGAAGGGGAAAGAATAGAACGTGCAGCAAACAAAGCGTTATGCTATGTTATAAGATGATGACGTGGATCATAATCAAATGATTCGTTGAAAACGTACACGCGTAATTTGGATAATGACCGGTCATTATCCAATTCTAATGACCGGTCATTAGTAAAATCATGTTATAAAACATCATTTTATAAAAATTTTAAAAAAAATAATCTTATAAAACAAATAATACACATCATTTGGTTCGGGCATTGGTAAACTAACCCACACCTCGGCTACCGCCTCGGGCGTGTTAGACTGATTGAGATGTACCTTAGGCCCCCCAGACTATTTTAATGTATAATGAATATCAAGACCAACACAGAAAGTATTTTAGGCTTTGAAATACAGCACCTTTTAATTCCCCCACTGTACTATTTCAAGCTACTTGCGCCCTCTATATAGCAAACAATGCTTAATCGGTGGCCATTGGTCCCCCATGATCCTATTTATTTTATGTTAACTGAGAGCTGATTTGATGAGATAACCACCTGTCAAGTTACCTTGCAGGGTGGTCTAATCCCTCCTGTAAACTAGTACAGATGGGCTTTAAAATGAGTTAAAGAATGCTCAGAACCTGATTTGGATAAACGGCATTTTGACATAGAAAAATAAAAATGGCAAGTTTAATAAATACAGAATTGCGTACTGGAAAAACAAAACTGCAAACGGGACGGATTTTGATCTTTTCAATATGTATAAAATGGTATGTTTGGCGTTTAAGATTGCTCACCCCCCCCCCCCCGAAGAAAATATATATATATATATATATATATATATATATATATATACACATATATATACATACATGTACCGATAATGAAGGGACACTTTGGTGAGAGGCGAGCCCTGCCCCCTAAACAAAATTGTTAAATACTGTATGTTTTGTGTTCAGTCGATGACGTCTATGTAGTAAAGTAACTGCGTTACAGATGTTTTGCTCATTGCAGGCTCAGTCCCCTCTAAAGTTTGCTGCCTATTACGCCTGTAGTATGCCTTTATTACGACATCATTAAAATAAGGCAAGACAATTAAGGCTTTTTTTGTATAACAGAGGGTGTATAGTATACAAATAATGCTGACTAAACTTCGTGCACTGGAACTGCGCTAACACACGACCGAAATATTTTGTTTAATAAGACGGGTCGGCAACCCTTTCTTACAATATAGTCCAAATGTAGAGAATAGATAGATATTATATGGGGATCTAAGTTAGATCTAACTAGATGTAGGTCTAGAATATTCTAGATATTGAAAATTATGCACACATTAAATTTGCTTGAATTGATATCAGCAGGTATCGAGCGTGTGTTATCAATTTTTTGATGGGAGATGTTTTTCACGATGGGAAGAACTAATACACGCCCACGTGATGTCAATTGACCAATCGGGTTGCTTACATTCTAGAACCCGTCTTATAATAGAGTATATAATTTTTCAACTGCAAGGAAGTTTTCCCTCGTGATCATAGCGCTTCGTGAAAATTGAAACCCGTGGGAAAAATTATATTTCACACCCTCTAAGTAAATATTCAAATATACATTATTTCTTAAAGGAACCTCGCCTGAAGAAAAAAAAAAGTTTATTATTCTAAGAGGTGTATTGCTTTCTTGCTCATTCAATCTACAATACTTCCCACCAAAGTGTACCGGTATGAAAGAGAGATAAAGCAAGACTAATGTACAGTTTTTCAGCACGACATGAGCATCGCCATTTTCTTGATATCGTGAAGTAAATGTTTCAAATTTATGCATGCTTCCTTTCCAGATGCGTTTGGTGTTGAAGTTTTTCATAATAATGATAATAATAATAATAATAATAATCTTTAAAGTCCACTCCAAATTGTATTAAGTTTAACCGAAAATGGAAATTCATTCACCTGTTATTATCCTTTGTACTACAATAAATTGCCAGAACGCAAATTGCATGAATCAGCTGGTGCTCTTCTGGGTGAAGGTTTCGCAAAAACGAAAAGGATTTGCCAACTGCTATATTTCAGTATCATTGAATAAATGGGTTACAATTGTGTCCCTCTTATATATTTTTCACCAAATATGATTTTATCTTCTCAGCAATTATTTAACTTCGTTGAAAAGTAAAGGTTTTGTTATTGAATTCAAATAGGTCTTTCCATCTAAAGCTTGGTGTGTGATATAATGTATAACTACACCTGGTACGTCACATTTTCAAGAAAATGGCTGCGCCCAAGTCATGCTAAAAGCATTTTTAATGCCTTATATAAAGGAGCTAAAGATGGCTGCCATGCTAGTATAGCTGGCCAAGCCTATTTAATCACAGATATTGTGCTATGTGAGTATATACTAATGCAATGTATGACAAAAGCAATGATTTGTATCACTACAAGCTACTTAAACAAAATATATATCACAGGCTTTTTTTTTTTTTTTTTGAATTTTTCTTGTTCTGAATAGTGATTTTTTTTTTAAAGGAGGCGGCGGGCTTGGACCAGAAAAAAAAATTCATTTGTGTTATTTGGCCTTACTGTTTGTTCGATGCTAGTTTGTTCCTATTCATCACCGTCGAGTTTTGTGTAAATACAATAGTGACAGAATGCACCTATTTTTTTCTTCATTAAATTGTATTACTTAAACATGTTTTTACAATAATAATGTTTATGCTTGTTTATGTCACCTTTATGACAGTGACATTTACATTGTTAGATACAGAAATTTAATATGATTTTGGAGAGCTGTTATACGTCTAGCCTGTCGAGAAAATCGACCCTTGTAACAAGTTGAGTGGTGTATTAATTAAAGTACGAAAGAAAGATGGAAATGTCAAAATTAAACATTCTGAGAAATAAGTCGATGAAATTGTGAAAGAAATTAGACCATTAAACATTTGTTAAAGTTGTCAATGTTTGAAACTGAGATAACGAGATGTATATTGTGTCGATCTCAAAATGGCGGATTGGTCAACTGACAGAGACGTATATCGGCGTATATCTCTCAACACTATAATGAATTTCAATTTCTTTCCTTAAAGCTGTACATGAGATTGTTTATGGGTGATATATTATTGGTTTCGATAAATACTTTATCCCTGCTTCTGACATATATATGTTTTTCATGTTTGTGTTATAAGTTGTCAATAATATCAATATGACTTCTACTAAAGTCACTATAATCACTTTTTAAAATGTTTTTTCTCTTGCTTTTTCGATCCTACGATTCACTGTACAAACCAAACAGGTTCATGTTTATTTTGCTGTATTGCTACATAATAATACTCTTCAATTTGAATTTTTTTTTTTAAATAAAAACTTACATGTACATGTATATGTGACCACTAAAGAATATATCCTGCTTAGCAATTATATAAACAAATGTATATGTTAAGTCGTTTTCATTTAGAACGAACGACAGAGTTCCCTGACATTGCAAAAACGTGACAGTACTTTTCTAATACGAAAATATCATAATAACATAATCCCAAAATGTACAAAATATGACTTCAGTATTGTTTTATCGAATTTCTTTTAATTATTTACCATTCGTTTTTTCTATTAATCTGCTTTCATCCTCCAGAGAAACATGCTAGTAAGGTTGGATAGCACCCTTTAACGAATCTTCGGGAAACTCCCCTCTAAAACCCAATACTGTTATTATTCCTCAATGTTATTGTATGTTTGTTAGGCTAATACACTGTGAAAAGGTTGGGCAATATTTTCCCAACACTTTGCCCAACGTTGTGCAAATAGTCAACCCTACCATCTATTGTGCAATATTTTGCCCGGTAGAATTGGTATAAATACCATACTTCACACGTGCATAATTGTTTCGTATTTTGCCCAACAGCTGGTCAAGATTTCCCAACAAGTGGGCTACCGTAGTCCGGCCGTTGAAGGGTCATATCTTTGCCCACATTTTGATCAAAATACGAAACAATTATGCACGTGTGAAGTAGGGTACTAACGTTCACCAATACCACTGGGCAAAGTATTGCCCAATAGATGGTTGGGTTGACTATTTGCACAACGTTAGGCAAAGTGTTGGAAAAATATTGCCCAACCTTTTCACAGTGTATATCACTTAAAGTTGAAATATCATTGATTGATTCCAATGGTGCACATAATCATATGGTTGATATAACAGGCAAGTCATACTATAAAACATACTTATGATTGAGCAATAATCATGACATGTACAATATACTTATAGATCACACTTTATAGGTCCATTTAATTATATCAGGGGTTTGTATAGAAAGACCACCTATCTAAAGACATTTTTCTTTTTATGCGGGAGGGGGGGGGGGGGTCCCTTAAACATATAATTTATTAGGAGACCTGTACCAGTGTAACCTATACATTCAGAGACAGGATCACTGATATTTTTCATTATCGTTCTTAATGTACAGTGATTTGAAATAACTGTACTTTCACCCACAAAATCAGTAATAAGCATGCTTATATATTGTTGTGTATTACTTCTTTTCTGCCATACTGTAAAACGGAGGATTTTAGAGTATATATTCGATCGAAACGGCAGGGATGTGCCCGAATATCGTCCTATTCAGGCAACAAGGTGTCGGAATATGTCATTTAAAAAAAAACCCGTGTAGTGTATTTCAATGGCGATATTACATTTCTAAGGCAGTAAAGTACATGTAGGCCTACTCTCCTTTGTGCTCACTTGCTTCGCTCACTCTCAAACTTAGAAGCAGGAAGGCTTTCAAGATAACCGAATATTCTCAGAATGGAACAGTGTGCCTGATGATATAAAAATAGTACACTCTTTCTAGGTTTAGAAGATTATCTAAAAACGTACCTACTTGGAAGACTGAAATAATTCTACTTTGTATCTTAATAATTTCTCATTCTCAAATGCTTATAGACCACTAAGGACCTACTCATCAATGTGTTTGCTGTGTGTGTGCGCGTGTGTGTGTGTGTGTGTGTGTGTGTGAGAGTATTTTTGTGCTCTAATTCATTCTGTATCTTAGTTTTTGTCCATCCCTTGTATATATACATAACATTCTTTTATTAACTTTGCCATATTGTTAATGTATGTATTTTGTTGACTGTATGGCCCCGCTCACAAGCTAAGCTTCTACAGGGGTCCTTAAACCAATCATGTTATGATGTAATCAAGTTAATGTACTATTACCGGTCTTTTTTTATGTAAAAGATTATATCATGTTTTGTGTGGTTTTGAATAAAACGAACTTGAAATTGGACTTGATATACATTATACGGGCAGCGAGGTACATGCATATCCCTATATTCGGCAGTGAGATGCTTGAATGTCATAATCTTATATTTTGTAATACAGTATTTTTATGCTGAAATAGCATAATAAAAAGTCTTTTATTTCTGTAAATAGGACGAGCCCGGGAAAAGAGTCACCCGAATATACTCGTATTTGGGCTCCGGAGTGAATGGATATAATGATTTTAGAACCTATTACCTGACATGTTTTCTTTTTTCTTCTTATTTTTGTATATTTAAGATGGTCGATTCTCGGGCAATAGGCGTGTCAGATCCCTTCGCGAAAATGGGTCCATGGGCTTATGGAAAAAATACATCCACTCGGCCTTATACGATTGGTTGATTTTACGATCTTGTGGGAGGGGCTTTAGAGACAAGGAAATAACGTCACGTGATAGTTTTAGTGCACCCACAGGTCTGACCGATGTCAGTTATTATTCACAATTCTTCTCTTTTTCATCGAGACACCATACTAATGTCAGCTCGAGAGAGCAAGCGATGGTTTCCTAACTTTCGAAACTCCTGTCGGCGTAAAGGGTAAGTTTTGGTTTTAAGGATATTTTTAGATGTTAATAATTTCATCTTTAGTAATATTCATTATTGCAGTATAATCATAGTTTGATGGTCCAGTCCCAGAGTAGAGGTACCTTAACCGGGTGGTCCTTCGTTCGAAACCCAAGTTGATGAACTAATGCCCTTTTGTAAGGAATATAGTCTCAATAACCAAGTCCTTCGGATGGGACTCAAAGTCCTATGTCTCCCTGGTTGCTTAGCTACAAACGTAAATAATTACTTTCTGAGCAGTTGGGTGAAAATAAATCAATTACTTTAACTGTGTTTCGATAGCCCTTCTTATTCTGCAGATGTATTAATGAATAATTCTTGATAGATATATGATCATATTGTGTATGCGTTCAAAATTTGTGTTATATTTTGTATATGTTGTATCGTTGAAATGTTATTTGATTTGTATGTTTTGCAGATTTTTTTTTTGTTGTCTTAGACAGGGTAAAGATCAGGGTTGCAATTGGGTTAACGTTAGGATTAGAGATATATCTGGATTTGCATTTGGGGATAGGTCAAGTCTAGAGTTAGATTAGGGACTGCAATAGGTTCATGTCTAGTTTTGAAGAGTTAGCTTTAGTTCAGGATTGAAGTTAGAATTCTGTTAAGACCACAAATTGTTTTGCCGCCGAAGAACGTATATATTATAACGTCAAAATGACATTGAACGTTTTCTTTTCTTTCCTTTCAATGTGTTTAATTTTCTAGAGTGTTTAGAACAAACGCTTTCCTGTTGGTATCGAACGTTCTTGGATGAGGAACAGACTTTTGTCAGTGATGTTGCGAGTCTGGTGAGTTGCATTTAACCCTCTTTTCAAATGTATGCGCCAGCACCTATTTACACGCACGCATGTGCACATGCACTCATCAACATGAATATAACTATAACTCCCTTGTTTAATAGAGACGATAGCTTCTAACTTACCTTTCCCAACAACCTTATAATACATTTAAAGATTCTGTTAATGAAATTAAGTA